>CAEFZX010003935.1:0-12063 GCA_903066825.1 Alfaro cultratus | reverse complement strand
ATATATATATATATATATATATAGATATATATAAAGATTGGCCGCCTCTGCAGGAAAAGTGCGTTCTGTTGATTGGCGACATTATCAGAGGTTATCTTATGTTATGATCCTGGAGTATAGAGCTTGTAGCCTCTGGAATATCGTTGTTTAAACATGCTGATGAGGATAATCTTAAATTACCCTCCAGTTATTTGGGAAGATTTTCCTCAGCTGCCCCATCACAGCCATGCTGTGTGCTGCTGCAGAACAGGCTGAGTCCTTCACTGCATTTACCTTTTCTGTGTGCTGCTGCTTGTTGTGCGGCAGCGCGGTGCTTCCTGCACAGCGCACAGTCAGTCAGTCAGCGCACAGTCAGTCAGCGCTCAGTCAGTCAGTCAGTCAGTCAGTCAGTCAGCGCTCAGTCAGTCAGTCAGTCAGTCAGTCAGCGCTCAGTCAGTCAGTCAGTCAGCGCTCAGTCCTTCGTTAAATGAGCTCTACTGTTTCAAAGTGGTGGGCAGCTGTCACACCATCTCACTTCCCTGCCTAACCTGCACAAGGGTAAAGATAAAAGGCAGAAACATAATTTAAATGCCCGTAATGAACTTTGTCAGCTTGTTTTTAGAGGTGTCGCTGTTAGATTAGTCGACAACCAGCCAGGTTTGGTTCACCGAATTATTACTGTTAAAAATAATGAATGTATTTATTGTTCTTGTTTATTTGTAGTTGCATTTTTTTTAGTTACACAACTGTTTGATTAGATGAAGGTGAATTAAAAAGTAAAATGACACATACAAATAAATGTATAAATAAATAGACAAATAATCGAGTCATTATTTCAGAAAGAGAAATTATTTCTTAATTATTGATCTTAATTTTACAGGGTTCTTTCTTGAAAGTGTTAGAATGTTTTCTCCTCCATTTCACCATGAACTTCTCCTCATCCTGAGCCATGCTGCTACCATCTGGAGCGGACCTGACATTTATTTAGCCAAAAGTTCATAATTATATTATTATTAATATTATTATATAATTTGATTGTGTAGCATGCCATTTCTTATTTTAAAGTTTTTGCGTGTCTCTTGAAACAAAATATTAAATACAATGTTGATGCGCTATATTCTTCCTCCCTCCTTGTTTTATAGTCTTTCATTTTGTTGGGTTGATCGCTTTTATTTGATAGATTTATCTTAGTAGTCGTGAAGCTGCGCCAATTTTATTCAGTCATTTTTAACCTTAATTATTTTTATACCTAAATCATTGACAGAATCAAACACCCTCCTTAGAAGAGCTTTATTGTTAACAGATTATTCTTATAATGTGTTGATGAATTCAGGTGAGTCAACAAATGAGCCTCACTAACAGTTTACCATTTTTAACTCCTTTGAATCATTTCTAGTCTTCAGTTCTGTTATTATTATTATTATTATTATTATTATTATTATTATTATTATTATTATTATTATTATTACGCTACTGAGCTGCTTTATAAAAACGTTATTATTAATTTCTCTTTCTAATGAAGGCATGTTGTTGCTCTCTGTGTGTTTTTAGTCGGTGTTGTTTTTGTTTATTCTTATTATTTTGCTGGATTATTCTCCCAGCCCTCAGTAGTTCTATCTGTACGCGGCGCCGTGCGCCCCGCCGCGCCGCGCCGCGCCGCGCCGCGCTGTGACCGCGCCACGCCGCTTGTTTATTCTGCAGATCGGGATTTACATGTCAATGCGCCCCGCGCTGCAGCGCATTCACTTTCGTACTTCATCTGATATCTGTTTCGTTTCAGAAAAGGTTATTGTTGCGTGTTTACTCTGCTGACGATTCATACGTATATAAAAACAAAGCTAGTTGAAAGACAACCAGGCTGACTTTACTCCTGCAGGTTTTCTTGACTTCACTGTAAATTGCATAAGGGTTTGCAGTGCTGCAGTTCGGGAAGCTTAATTGTAAAGCATTTTCTTTATAAAAATACATCAGCCACTCACAGAACTGTACTCAACTATTTATCTATTTGTTTTGCCAGCATAACAGACAGTTTGATTTCTGATAGTTGCTGCAGAAACTATCAGTGTCTTATTAGTCTTCGAAAAGACAAAGAAGACACCTTCTTCTTGTCCACTAGAGCTTTCTCTCCTGTGTGTTTTAGTAACTCTTCTTGTATGTTAATGTATCTTCCTGCAGGCCTTGGGGAGTCCTGGGGTCATGTGAGCCGCAGCTCTCTGGATGGTGTCAGCCTGGAATTAGGCTCCCATCTTTTACAGGTACTGAAAGAAAATTATTCTTATTATTCTTATTATTCTTATTCTTATTATTATTATTATTATTATTATTGGTGTTGTTGGTGTTGTTAAGCCAAGCTGGATGGACTGAGTGTATGGAGGGGGGCTCGGTAGCTGTCACCATCTGCCTCCTGCTGCCTTCATTCTTCTTGCTTTGAGAGTGAAATGAGTTGAACACATTCCTGGTCACGCACACATCATGCCTGTCCTGCTCCCCCCCTCACATCAGTAGCAACACAATGGAGTGTGTCTGGAGGGCTCCAGGCTAACAAAAAGGAGAACCTAAAAACAAAGGTTGCCTGGTTCTGATTTGAGCGATTTGTCAATAATACATTCTCACCATAAACATTAGAGCAAACCTCCCTGCTGGAAGGAGCGAACCTCTGAGTGAGGTGAAGTGAGGACACTCATAGTTATGCAAACAGGCAGTTTGCTAAACCAGTAGTTATTAAGAATGGTGCAATGGGTTTTCATGACAAACTATTTTCTCTTCTATTAACTATTTTGGCATGTAACTAATACTGACATGGAATAACTCTGAAAGTTACCAACTGTACAACCTCTGCCATGATACAAAAATAATCACATCAGAAACATGATATAATTTAATCAGTTTGAAATAATATTGCAATAACAGATTTCCTGGTTAAGGAAACAAACGTTTGTCATATAACTTGCATTTGTTTTAGCAAATATCACCATAATTCCAAATAATCTGCAAATAAGCCTGACTGAAATACTATGTGCATGGTAATAACACAATGTCAGTACTTCTCACTGACCAAGTTTAACTTGAGAATGTAAAGTGTATGCAGTATAAACCTGCATAAAATCTGCAGACAGGCAGTGAAAATAAAACTCATCAGGCTGACTCTATCTCTGAAAAATAGTAAATCTGAGAAGCTGATATTTCTTACAGTTAACTTTATTTTAATACAAAAATATATACAGTATGTCTAACCTTTTTTGACAAAATATTGAGATTAAAGACCTCATTTTGTTGTAACAGTACAGTTACAACATATAAACAATTAAACACAGGTAACAACAAGAAAAAAAGAAATAATAAAAAAAATACATTATGAGTGTTACCAAATATGTGAAAGAAATTAGATTCATCCACAAGATTTGGAGCCAAGAACCTATTGATTTTTACTGGGAAGAACTGAAAAATGATCAGCTAACAGCAGGACTCTCAGTCTGATTAATACTGGACATTTAACAACGGCTTTTTAGACATGATTTCTTGAACGTCTAAAAAAATGTTAATCAGTTATTGATCTAACCCATGATAAAAATGTAGTGTTAATGTCAGACTTAAAAAGCTGAAGTTGCAAGCTGTAACGGAAATGCTTTTCTGTCAGATAGGATTAATTATATCTTTATATTTTCTACCAAGTAAAGTTGGTGAGCAATCTATTCTGTTTTGATTATTGGTATACAATTCAATAGCAGTAATAATAATAATAATAATAATAATAATAATAATAATAATAATAATAATAATAATAATAATAATAGGCAGAAAACTATCTTATATTGCTATGGAAATTAAAACCCTTTTGGTTAAGCAAATAATTTTCTAAAAATTATTCCATCACTTTTAAGTGAGACCACCTTGCACAGTTTCAGTTTTCAATGCCTTGTTCTTCTATTGTTGTAACTCTTTCTACTGTGACACCTCCAATGAAATTTTAACAATAAATGTGATATATTATTGATAAAAAGACACTTGACTTTTTTTCAGAAAGAAAAAAAAATATTAATCTTGGCCTGATAATAGTCTTTTTTTTCCTTCCAGACATTAGATGGATTCATTTTTGTGGTTGCTCCAGATGGAAAAATCATGTATATCTCAGAGACAGCGTCGGTGCACTTGGGTCTATCACAGGTTAGTTTTTAAAAGCCTGTTCTGTTACCCAATGGTACCTTTCACATCCCAGCTCAGAGCTGAATGTTCCCTTTAACAGGTAGAGTTGACAGGAAACAGCATTTATGAATACATTCATCCATCAGACCATGATGAAATGACAGCGGTCCTCACAGCCCACCAACCTTACCATTCCCATTTTGTACAAGGTAATCTCTCATGCAACCCTACAGTTTTGCAAAATGTGAGTCATGAACTTACTGCACAACATGAATAACTTCACAATTTATACATCTTTGCAGAGTATGAGATGGAGCGCTCCTTCTTCCTAAGAATGAAATGTGTCCTGGCTAAAAGAAATGCTGGTCTCACCTGTGGAGGCTACAAGGTACAACAGTCACACTGCTGAACCTCTCATAACGCTGCTTGGTTCTTTGTACTCTACAACCTGGAGGATGACGGTACCTGGAGTAAGACAAAGGGTCCAAAATAAAGGGATGTCTATTAGGCTCCCAAGAGAACATGAAAAATAAAAAAAAGCAATATATTGAAACTTAAAATTTGTCACACCGTCTTCATTTAGATTTTAAATTGTGAGATAAAAATTTATTTCTGGAAGGAAATGAAACAGACATCTGACATGGTGAAACAATATGGAAGCAGTGTCAACTTTGAAAAACTACTTTATGTGTTTTTGTAGTTACATTTTATTTAAAAATGTCATCTCTATAATCAATGGAAAAAATCTTTATTGGGATTTCAGCAGCCAAACCTTCTTTACAACTCCTTTTATTCCACTGGTAGTTTGATTAATCATATTTAGTGATGAGCTTGCAAGGCCTTCCTGCCATTATCCTACTATGCGCCACAATTATTTAGTAGATGCTGGAACACTAATGATAAAAAGCCCATAAACCCTTTTTTTGTGCAAGCTTATCCATCTTTTTCGTTTGCTGTCTGAACATGGTTTAATTTTTTAGCATAAACTTGAAAATAGTCAAATGAGCAGTTTCCCAAAAATCCCTTTATTTAGATAGCACAAGAACAATTACACAAGAACTAGTACAATGTCTAGTTTATAGTAATAAAAAATATACTTTAGTGACAATTGCTCTGCCAAGGAAATTTAGTATTGACATACTTCATTATAAATTATGTCAATACTTTATAATACTTTATAAATATAATGTCCCCGTCATTTTTTTTTTTTTTGCCTCTGAGTCATTTGATTTTGAGTTTTGGCCAATCCTGAGGCCCGATCCAATATTTGAAAAATACATTTCAAAAATAAAGAGCAAAGAAAAAGACAAAGGATCTACTTTATTTATTGGTTAACAGAACACTGAGGCTGTGTAAGACAAGTGCAGATATTTTGTTTTGGTGCAGCAGTTTTGGTTAAAATTAACATTTGACAAAATGAAGAACTATATTTACATTATATTTAATTTAGAACAGGATCACCAGTACCGTTTGCATGTATAATTATACATGACCATTGCAAAGTGGAGTGAGTGGGTCTCCTCTCTGCCCTGCTGCATCAAGTCCTCTGTGGGTGTGAGGGACTCACTGCCGCTCTCGACTCTCGTTGTAACTGCAGTACTACCAAGGCTTTTTTTCCCGTTTCTTTGTCAAAGTCTAAAATAAACCAGAGGAAGCAGCTAGGTTTGTCACTTTTAAAAAAAAAATCGCTAGAAGGGTCTGAACAGTCGCGAAATACAGCAGCAACGTTGCTACTGTAAGTTGGCAGCAGTTCTTTACTTCAAGCTGATGCTATGTTCTGCTTCGCTTTACGGCCGTCAACTGCTGCAAACTGCCAGGCACATGTTGTTTCAAGACAGTCTGACTCTGTATCACGTAACTGTATATACTAACTGTTATTCAAGTCAAGTCAAAGTCTATTTCTATAGCACATTTACAACATCCTCAGCTGACCAAAGTGCAAACATCAAATAGTAAACAAATAAAATAAAGTTTAGTATTATTCCATGTGTGCTTAGAATGAATATGTATCCGATCCCTGATTGGGATTAACACCAGATTCTGAAACCATGTGATTAGGCCAATCTCCAATGACGTGATCAGATCGGGACATCACTAATTCAATTTCAGTTTTGTTTAAATTCTAGTACAGTACACTTACAATCTACTCTTTATAATGGCACTGTGCCATAAATGAAAGTCATTGTCAATAATTCAAGTATTATTAACAACCTAAATGTATTGTTAATAAATTTGATTTAGTTATTTTGTAGGTGGGTTTGGTATAGTTTTGTACTTCCTGCATGAAACAAATGATTACTGTGTCTGAGTCTAACTTCACGTCTAACTATAGATACTGACAAAAGTGTCATCATTGTTGCTATTGATCAACAAGGATTAGCCATTTTATTAATGGTCGATATAAATAAATCAACTGGAATATTGATAAATACCACAAGCATGCT
Source organism: Alfaro cultratus (assembly GCA_903066825.1). Lineage (NCBI taxonomy): Eukaryota > Metazoa > Chordata > Actinopteri > Cyprinodontiformes > Poeciliidae > Alfaro > Alfaro cultratus. Next base: position 5,497 of record CAEFZX010003935.1, on the reverse strand, counting down.
CTTTTTTTCTTATTCTTCTGAATTAAAGTGCCTGATGTATGATTTTGTGTGTGACTCCTCTGGTCCAGGTGATCCACTGCAGTGGCTACCTGAAGATTCGTCAGTACAGCCTGGACATGTCTCCATTTGACGGCTGCTATCAGAACGTCGGTCTGGTGGCCGTTGGTCACTCGCTACCACCCAGCGCTGTAACAGAAATCAAACTGCACTGCAACATGTTCATGTTCAGAGCCAGCCTGGACATGAAACTAATCTTCCTTGACTCACGGTGTGCTCCTTCTTCTATGGTGAAGGCAATCTGCCTGTACACACTTGGATACATATTAATGTCAATTATTGTAACTAAAGTATAATATTTAAACCAGAGTAATTATTATATAACTTGTTGATGTGCTGTACTCTGACACATGAGGACATAAAACTGATCTGTAAAACATTTGAAGTTGGTTTAACTAGAAAATGAAGCTGCTGCCTTGAAAATGCAATTTAAGTCAACAAGAAAATTGTATTGGTTTTAACTCAGATATGAAAGTTCATGAAGTTGATTTAACAAAAGGCAAGTTGTCTAAATATTGGTTTTTAAATTCACTAATCTTGAATTGTGAGTTTTAACTTAATTCTGCAAATTAAACCAAATAATTATTTCACAATATGCAAGAAACAACTGCCCTCACCTAAAAAGCATATCTTTTTCTATTATGTTCACTCACAATATCAAGTTAAAATAACTATGTATTTTACTTTAGTATAAATTAAAGTTTCATTTCAAATTGCATGAACAAAATGTCATGAATTTTATTAAACATCACAATGAATTCAGCTCAAAAACATGTAGTGTTAACAGGACATTATCCTTAAGGTTTTTGGAAACTGTCAGTTGTGTTAAAGTAAACATTTGCTTTAATAACACACAGAAGCCAGATCAATGTAACTCATTTCCATCTCACTCATGGAGGCACACAGGATACAGAATCATACCACTAAGCCCACTGGGAAATAGTTCCCACTCCCGTCTTTTTCTTCTTTCATTTTTTAAGTGCTGAACTAAAAACTGTAGTTTATTCAACTCTTGGAGGTTTGACAAAATTAATAAAAAGTTAACACAACTTAATTTATCTTTTATACTTCAAACTCACACATTTAGGTTCAAAATCTAAAACATGCTACATTTATTTGACTTAAACAGTTGAAGATGGTACACACAACTAAATGTGGCTCAAATGTTTTACAGTGTGTTATCAGAGCTAAGTGGTTTGTGTCTTCTCAGAAGGAGTAACAGCTCCCTGTAATGTGGGTCATTCCATGTAATGAAAAGCGTTTTTGTGTTGCCTTCCTCAGAGTTGCAGAGCTAACAGGCTATGAGCCTCAGGATCTCATAGAAAAGACTCTCTATCATCATGTCCACATCTGTGACTCTTTCCACCTGCGCTATGCACATCGTTTGTGTAAGTTTGGATTTTATTCAATTTAATTCTTCTGTAGAGAACAAAATTTGTTACAGCTTTAAAATGCTGTTGGATATTACGTTCAATATGTCCTTGTATAAGGACATATTTCATAATGTCCTTATAAAAGGACATTATGAAATATATACAACTTTTCGTTTAACTGCTGTTTGTTACTGGAAGTAGTCACTGCAGTCTGCACCAAACTGATAATGAGTTGGCATGACTTTGTGTATATGTTTGTGTGTCATTTTTAAACATCTCCAGCCAGTTAAGGTGCAGAGAGCAGGAGAATATTGTTGTACTGGTTTTACAGCTCATCTATGTCATCTTTGATAGTCTTCACCATAAATACCCATCAGACCTAATGTACTTCTATTGTGTGTGTAGATCTTCACCACATGGCTGACTTCTTTCTCTTCTCCTTGTAGTATTGGTGAAAGGTCAAGTCACAACACGATACTACCGTTTCTTGGCCAAACAAGGTGGCTGGGTCTGGGTTCAGAGTTATGCAACTATTGTGCACAACAGCCGCTCATCTCGACCTCACTGCATCGTCAGCGTCAACTATGTCCTTACGTAAGTGTTGTTGCAGCTCCTGGAACCATACTTTCTAATATCTGTTAGATTCGATTAAGTAGCTGGTGAGATATTTCCTCGCAAAAGACTTGGTGAAACACTGAGTTGTTTGAGTTTGATCTTTAAAAACGAGTGTTACTCTTTTTACGTGGAGTGTTGCTTTGAATTCAAACTTGATCTGAAACTTTAGTGTAGAGATGTTTCCATTCAGCTTGCACTTTCTGCCTGATGATGCACATTTCCTCCTGAATAAGAGTGGACCAAAGAAACAGCTGGCAGAGCAAGTACTAAGAGTGAAATTTAAGACTAGGCTTAAAAAGACCTTAAAATCTTACTTCAATTTCTAAATAAACTATTAAGTACAGTTTTTTAATAAATAAATTAGTCAGATTAGAAACAGAAATGGTAAGTTAAAGAAGCAGCAGCTTGTATTTGCTTAATAACTGCTGTTTGTTGGATGCATCACTCAGAATGGTTTGCACTTTGATGCAAACATCTTGACGTAGCACTGTATCAGAGTTCGTTCATTGGTATTTTGGCTAGGTGTGGTGAAAGTTTCATTGGTTGTCTTTAAAAATCATTTAGTTGATTCTTAAAACGATTAAGAATCCAGGACCTGCCTCACGCAAGCAATATTATGTAAAATTAATTTTTTTTTAGCTTTGCATCATGTTATGATGTTATTCCCTCATCAAAAATATATGTGGAGTGTTGCTTTGATTCTTTCATGCATGTTTGAGAAATCCTTCAATCTCCATGGCAACCATTCCACCTCACAGATCAGCCCCCCCCTGCAACTCCCCCACTCTGCCTCTTCAGACTAGCAGCAGCAGCAATTAGCAGATACCTGATGGAAATGTGCATCCACTGAGCTCATCATACAAACTACTTCTCAGCAGAACGCTGGTAAAAACATTGTTAAATTTTTTATGAAGGAACATTGTGATGGCTTCCTGAAGGTGGAGTGTCTGAAAGAAGAGCAGCCTAACCCTAACCCTGGAAAATATATAGTACTGCCCCTTTAAATGACTTTTAATGAAAAAGTATTGATGATAAACAAGAAAATTAAAGATTTCTTTTTATTGTAGATGTGAAACTCTATGAATAAACTGCACAAGCAGTATGTGTAAAGGTAGTGGGGTCAGTGTAGGATGTCAGATATATCCACAGAGTAGACAGGGATGACTGAGATCACTGTGTTCTGTCATTCAGTGATTGAAAAGATAATGAATAAATGTAATGAATTTATGCAAACCCTTGCTGAGAACCAATTAACTTTAAGTTAATAAAAAAAATTACATGCATTCTTCAAGCAAGTACTTGGCAACAAAAGTTTTAAACTCATATTTGTTCATGTGGTTTTCATTGCTCCTGCTGAAGACTAAAGCAAACTGAAAACAGAACATTTTATTTGTTTTTGCTCTCCTGCTGTTCTTAGTCTGCAGATATTCTTCTATTATCTCAAAGTGCAGCCTCTGTTACAGAGTTTGTGTACATGCTTATGTTGGCTTTGACATTAGTGGCAGCTCTCCTGTGGCATATTCTCCTGGCATCTCAGTTGTAAATATGGGGGCAGAAGCTGAAGACTGTCTGTCTGCAGACAGAGGCTGCTTTTACCAGCAGCAGTTCAGTTGTAATGTGTTTTCAGGCAGATTAAAAAATTAACCAGCAATCTTTTTCTACATAGTCCATACTACTATATGAGGAAGAGATAGTTTTCTGTACTGCTATTTCTTTCTTTTATCCCATTCCAAAGAGCATATTTCACAGATGTACAAGGGAACACAAGGACAACTAAAGCCCATAAAACCCTCCATTAAGCAACATGGCTGGCTGCATTCAGAGGCGGAGAACAGCTTGGCACATATTTTCTCCACCTCCTACAATAAATCCGAACAGCTTTATGTTGATAGCCTTCTAATTAATAGGTTGTAAAGTTGGTGAGCATTTATGACCTTCAACTTACTATGCCACGAGTGAACCCTTATTTTCCTCCTATTCTCAATATTCTTACTATTTCTTTAAACTGAACTGAAATGAGGCATTTTTCTATCAGTTTCTCTCTTTGCATAACACATAGAAGAAAAGATAAAGCAATGCAGTAGATAGTGATATCGAGAGCTAATTTGCTCAGTAGCTTAAGTGTATGCAGTGTTGGATAATGCAGGGGATGGAGGCACTTCACCTGCATGTGAACTCCTGCTGTGGGTTTAGCCCTGATGGCCTCCACTCTTCATGCCCCAGGTTTGGAGATCTTCCATAGCAACCATTTCTCTCACAGTTGAATGTAGAGACTTTACTTCAAGCTTAGTTGAATAGGTTATTGTTATGTTATGTCTTCTGGTCTTCCTAAAGTAATAATGGCTCCATTACAGCTACTTCAGAAAAGCTGCTAGAATTCTGTTGACGAACAGGAAGACAGCTTGGTCACACCAATCCTAAAGTCTCTGCATTGGTTGCCTGTCTGTTTTAGAATATATTTTAAGGTTCTCTTACTCATTATATATAAAGGCTGTGAATCCTTATTTGATTTAGTTGTGCAGCCCCTCAGGTCTCCTGTTGATCTCTAAACAGAGAATTAAAACACACATTGCAACCTTCAGCTCTGGAACAACCCTACTGAGGGCAACTAAGAGTTTAGATGTGTTGAATCGCATTGTTGATGTTCTTGTTGACTTCCAGTTGTGGGTAGAGATGTACACAAGTGGACGCAATTGTTAAAAGAAGGCCAGAGGTGGTTCTGGGGAGCACTGCACTGAAGGCTGTGTTGTTTTTCCTCCTACATGTACTGGCATGTCCAGCCCTTTAAATATGGCAACGTCAACAAGATTGTTTTAAAAACCACAAAAAATCTATTTAATCCGGCTTTAGTTTATGCTTATAACTATTTATCATTTCTGACGTTTTCTTATTTTATTGGTATTTAACTTATAAATACTCTTTAGAGTACTGTCAAGTGATTTTCTCCAAAATATTTATTATTTTAGATTTTATTTTTGTGTATTTTTACTCTTTGTTTTTGTTCAGTAGAACTTCAGTGTTTTAAAACTTGTATTTATTTCTCTAGTCTTTGATTTGTTTGTTTGTTGTTGTTTTTTTTTTTTGCAAATCTGCATGATTGTGTTTTCAAAGTTCCTCATCCACTATAATTGGATGATTAATATCTCTTCTAATTTTTCATAATTTGTAAAAATTTTCATAAAAAAATAATATCAGGCAACATTTTAACAAGTTTCCACCTTGTATTGCTTTACATAGTTTTACTACAGCTTGTCAGCTATGTATACCACAGGATACATCCCAGGGATAAGCACTGCTTCAAACACACCAGTTAACCAATTCAGAGCTTGCTTTATGTTGATAGCCTTGTCTGCAGATATTCTTCTATTATCTCAAAGTGCAGCCTCTGTTACAGAGTTTGTTGTACATGCTTATACAGCATGTATAAGCATGTACATGCTGTATATATATAT
>CAEFZX010003929.1:0-42701 GCA_903066825.1 Alfaro cultratus | reverse complement strand
AATGCAGGAAGTTGTCATATTACCCAGCCTAGAAATATTCAGACCAATATGAAGGGTTTCCCCCAGAAAACTTGCAAAGTCCGGTCAAATTATTTGAACTTCTGTTTAATCCAAATCAAGTCAGCGGCTCCATGAGGCCCCCCAGGCCTTAGGGGCCCAATAAAGGCTAAGATTTTAACAAAGACCACAGATACATAAATGTAACATTTGTTTATTGAGATTATCATTGCTGCTAAATTTGATTTAACTGTTTCAGCATACATAAATTAAAAGATTTTAAATTGTTTAACATTTATAATGTAAGATTTTAAGGAGCTGGCAAGTTTACTTTGTAAAAGTTTGAAAAACAATCTTCATAGTTAGATTGTTTTGTTACCATAGCTATGATCTGATGCTGTGAGTTTAGTCTTTGAGTTTGAGCTGTTTGTTCACAAATACAAATTAGTAAACTAACTTATTGCTTTTTAGGTTGGCCAATTAAACTACTCCCCCTCTCCCAGATTAAATCTAACACAGAGGTGTTAGATGTAAGAGGTTCTGATGTTTTTAGCAGCAACAGGAGCTAAATTCTGCTTCAGGCCTCATACAGCCTTGAACCGGCCCTGCATGATAAGATAAATCTGCTGCACTGCGCAGAGATGCACCACAAAACCTTGAGATTTAATGTAATGCTGCTAAAGTGGTTATAGTAGCTGGCTATGCATTTGGAAATGCATTTCAAGTAAATAGTTTTCTTCACACTGGTATTGATAGGACAGTACCAGTGTGCACATGAAAGAATAGTTTAACTTGCATAAATAAACGAGTCAAAATGAGTTGCTAAAGCCAAACATTTTGATATTAATGGCAAAATGTTCGGTTTGCTGGATAATGTATTCACTTCATTGGTAATCTACAATATTCAGTGTCAATGCACTGAATATTGTAGAGTAACTAACAGTAACTAACAGAGTGTTATTTTCTCTCTGTCTAAAGCTCTTCACATTTTGGGAGGTTTGTATTAGGACCTCGATGCCAAACAGACTACAGTTTGTACAATAATGTGTGGAGAGAGTATAAAAAAGAGACTTTGTTCATTGAGAGAAAACAGCTTTTATTTTCCTTCTGTCTGCCTCAGCTCTCCATGGAGCTCTGNATTTTTCTTATTTTGTTTGCCTCAGCTCTCCGTGGAGCTCTACCACCTCAACTGGTAGCTGCTTCATCCTGAAGGAGGTCCAGTTGCTATTCTGACGGTTCCTCTCATCGTTTACCATCATGTCAGCCATGTTCCTCTTCTTCCGGTCCCTGGGAAAAGTAATCAGATGTTATAGCGTATAGTAATAAATGACACAGAGTTACTAATGTGAAAGTTACATACACAGAAGGAATTATTTAAAACAGACATTTTACTTTAAACACTTTTTTGTTTTACCATCCAGACATAAACAATTGTAAATAACTGGAATAGTTGTGTAAATTAAAGGCGAAACATAATGACTTGCAAGTTTTAGACCTGTTCAGAAATATGGCCATGGATAAAATACCACTTGTTTTCTTCAGGTTTATTGTTCATTTTTATTTTCTGTACAATTATGTTATGTTCATTACTGTTTAATTAGAGAACTGATACCTAGCCATTTCACAAAAATAGAATACCATATAACATGTTTTATTATTTCACAACGGGGGAAACTCCGGTGCAACAACAGCAAAATGAGAAACAATTGAAGCACATAGATTCATGCAAAGTTGAAATATTAAAAAAACAAATGAATTCTACATGCTTTACATTATTAACAGCTACAAACGGCACAATTGAGTATCTTCAGAAAATGCGCATGTTGTGTTTGAGCTATGAAAATACAGCAGACTTTGTGTTTCAAATGTCTTCCATGACTGTATCTAGGCAACCTTAAATATAGTAAAAACCAGACAGATATATCTAGAAACTGCTCACCTGGCTTGAGAGCAGCAGCGGCGTTGGCATGCGTTAGTTAGAGTTACCTAAATTATTCCTATTTGCTGGAAAGCTTAGTGAGAACATCTTTTAGAGATTAAAAGATTTGACCTAAGTCAGACAGTTTGACTGACTTGGTCAGTACCTCTGGTTACTGACCAAAGATATGCAAACTTTTGAATTTGAGAAAAGTTACTAAAAAAATATAATTTTGGTAATTCTAACTAAGCTAAAAAGAGAAAGGTTTGGTCAGATTTAACTTTGGACAGTGAAGAAAAAATATTTTTGTGTCTTTTATGTATGTATGTAAACTGGTTTTATCTGCATATGTGCTTTGGAGAAGTCCTATTACTTTAAAAAAAGATTCAAATCTATCCTCATCAAGTATCTCTTATCTTTGTGTTTTAGTTTCAAGCTGTCTCTGGCAGCCACAGTGACCATAACACCAAGAAGGAAGGGGTCAGTGAGGAGACCACTGGGCAGACCCAGAAACCTGCCACCGTGTTGCCCATCTACCTGACCCAGGACCGTCTGACGCTGGCAGTTCTGACCATTCTGGTTGGAGGATGGCTCTCCTTTGTGATCACTTTTCCTCTTGTGAGTTCTTGGGAAGGTCTGCATTTGTTTACAAGTCTTGAAAGATGCATGTTTGTTGGTTACATTCTACTCTGGGGAAAATTAATGCCAAAGAGAACAGATTGCTGTGTTTCTCCATAAGAGATGAAATATTCTGCTTGCTTTTGTTTACCTAGGGTTTTAATCTAACACAACCTGATTGACTGAGTCCTGCTTTAAGAGGATCATTTAAAATTGCAGTTCCACTCAGAAGTTTAAGTACACTCATTATCGGTTCAACTGTTGTATTTGGGCTTTTCATCAATCAATCAATCAAGTTTATTTTTATAGCACTTTTCAGCAATAAGGCAGTTCAGATTGCTTTAGATCAATAATAATAAAATAAAATACAAAGTTATAGAACACACAGTCAGCAATTGTCAAGTGCATTGTTACACATCAGAATGTTGATTAATGTTTCATTTATAATGATTCAAAAACAACTGGTGGGGTTTTAGTCTAGATTTAAAGGCACCCAGTGTTTCAGCTGCTTTTGCTTTAATTTAGGATCTTGGTTATTAATTCATTGCAGGTATGAACATGAAGGCCTGTGCATATTCTGCAAGAACAGACATGTTTTTTTTTTTCAATTTTCTTTTTACCCCAAAAGACAAGAAGTGTTGTCTTTGGCCAGGAGACTTGATATTTCACAAGATACTCAGATGTAGAACTGCTGGAAGGGAGTCATAGGGCCCTCTCACTGCATCATGTATTAGTTTAGTAACCAGGCTCTTGCCCACCTAGTATTTGTTGCACACCATACAAGAAAAAAGTTTTGTCCAGATTTTGTGTAAAGGAGACACTGAAAAAGTACAATCAAATCCATTTTTTTCTTACAATTCTGGGGGAGAGAATTTTATGTTTGCTCTTACTGAGTACATAGACATTTAAAAACAAGAAAAGACCCTCCAACTGGCTCAATATATTATTTCCAAGGGGAGCCTGAATGCATGGCATATAAAATATAAAAGCCAGTCCAACGCTGCATCCATGGCGTGCTTTGTGAATAGCAAGTGCATTTTCTTCTCTTCTAGTGCTCAGGGTTTTGATCACATCTTCTGCTAAGTTCCTCATATCCACAATGGATGAGCATAAACAGGATTACAATATGCAATCTTCTCAACACCAGCAAAGCTTCTTTCCATTGTTCATTGTAAACACCTAATCCTATGGCACAGAACAGTGAGCCAAAAAAAAACAAACAAAAAAGCTCAAAACAAGGTACAACCCAGCATGTGTCTCCAAGCCCTCTGCTTTATGTGCGTCATTACCCGGTCCCCTGTACACTTCGTCAGCAGTTAGCCATGAAACTTAACACAAACAGTTCAATAACTCTTTGAACATTTAAGAATCATTCTCTACATCTAAAATATATAAATTGCTGTACAGAGGTACATATTTGTGTCTGGGTTCGATTTCTAGTCTGACGTGAACGGTTTCCAATGTCTGTTTCTGCAGCGTAAAGCCCAGCAGCTGAAAGCTCAAAGGCAGCTGGAGGAGGTCTTACAGTCTCGCCTTCAGCAAATGCAGACCAGCATGCAGACAAATCTTCAACCAGTCACTTTGGTTTCTGCAGACAGGAGTATGTCCACTGAGCCAACCGTCACAAGTGGTAAGGCACTTTCAAGTTTTTTTGTGCTTGTCTTTACTAGTGATGCTTTTTTCTTTTATTTTAAAAATAAGAGCCAGCTCAATTCTCTTAACAAAATGAGTGAACAGTATATTGGAGTAATTTTTTTCCCTAAATTAACCTTATTTTGATATTTTTGATCTTCTCTTAGATTTTTCGACTGCATCAAATGATAATTCATCTAATATTCAGCATCACAACAGAAGAACATCAGAATCAGATAAAAATGACTTTGTTGATAAAAAACCTTCAACTGGTGAGGCATGACACAGTCTCATTGCTTTCTTCATCATAACATACCTAAAAAAAAAAACCTATTTTAAGGGGAATGAATGCTTTAATTATTGTTATTTGAATATCAAGTCATTTTTTCTTCTGGACCTCTTTCAGAAGAAATTGATAATGAAGTGCTGGTAGGAAAAATCTCCTTTACACCAACTGATGTACTCGGACATGGAACAGCTGGAACCTTTGTCTTTAGGTAAAATACATCAAGAATCCTTTCTGGTTACTGAACAAATCATCTTCAATATATTTAAGTGGGATTTGATGTGATAGACCAGCACAAAGTAGAGCCTTGCGAAATCTGAAAAGTATGGCATCCATTTGTATTCAACCCCTTTTTACTCTGATACCCTGAAACAAAGTCCACTGCAACCAACTACCTTGTGCAGTCACATAATTAATAAATATGATAATTTAGTCTCAGTACACATGTAGCTGTTCTTTGAAGGTCATAAAGGTTTGTTAGAGAACATTAGAAAACAAAGAGCCTCATGAAGACCAGTAAACAAAGCAGACAAGTCAGGGAGGAAATGGGGGGGGAAGAGGACATTAAGTGTCACTGACGCATTGAGGACTGACACATCCATACGTGGGTCTATCTCCTTCGCCAACGCTGCGCCCCTGTAATTTTCTTTAATGGAACAAGGTAGATGGGCAGAGTTGATTGAAATATGGATTGATCAAAATAAACATTAACTCTTTAAGAAAATATGTCAGAGGCCTGAAAAAAACGTGAGTGTGGAGTGGAGGTTCACCTCCCAGCAGGAAAATCACCAGAAACAGAATGATTAGAATGGTCAAAGGAAAATCCCATTAACCCTCTCCAGGCAGATGTTGCAGATTTGCAGATTTGCTTGATGATTTTTTTGATAATTTTGACTATTTTGAAAAAAAGTCTGAATTGTATGTTACTACCCCATATGATCATTTTCTCCAAATATCAGATTTTTCCTGCAACTAGAACTTAATTTGAGCCTGTTAAGGATCTGTAACAAGGCTTGGAATATGATATTCAGTCTTTGAGTTTGTAATGTGACCCCATTTGTAATGTGTTGAGTCACATTACAAATGGGGAATGAATACTTTTCCAAGACACTATATAACTTTAGGATCAATTAACATAAAATGATAAATCTGATTCTTTATTCATATTGTGTGTTAGTTTACTCTACATTGTTTCAGATAAATATTGTCTTGAACTTTAGGGGCAGGTTCGACGGACGGCACATTGCTGTGAAGAGAATCCTGCCTGAGTGTTTTGAGGTAGCCGAACGAGAAGTGCAGCTTCTCCGAGAATCAGACACACACCCCAACGTCATCCGATACTTCTGCACAGAGAGAGACCGCCTCTTCACCTACATTGCCATCGAGCTATGTGCTGTGACTCTGCAGCAGGTCAGCACTGCCTAACAGAATGCTTCATGCATCCTTATACCAAGAGTTCATGTATCTGTGTTCTCTGCAGTATGTGGAGGATTCCTCTTGCTTTCCTGAGCTGGATAATATAACTCTTCTGGAGCAAACCATGTGTGGCCTTTCTCATCTGCATTCACTCAATATAGGTCTGAATGGATTCATTTTGTGGTCATATTAGGATTTCATCAAAGTGTAATATTTCTAATCCACATCTTATAGCTGCAGTACATAACTTTTGTAAATATTTATTGAAACTGTCACCATGTGGTGACATTATGGTATTAGACTGAACATGGGAGAAAAAAAAATATAGCTCCTCTGCCTTCTCCCTGTACTAACTAGACGCAATCAGAGCCAGGAGGCAGATCTTAGCACTGTCAATCACAATCTCATGTGGCACTGCTCCTGCCCCCTCGCCCCCACTAGCTCTCTGCAGCTTCTTCCTGACATCAGAAGAATGTTCAGGCTAGTTAGCACAGCCACCAATGACCATTTTCTTGTAGCAATAAGTTGTTTCTCCAGCATTAACACATTGAGCAATGTAAGGACACTTTATGGGGACCTGTAAATTCAACCACACACAGGAGGACTCGAAGGAAAAAACAAGTTTAATTTTAGTTTCAAATTCTGGTTGCTCCTCAGGCCAAGGTAATTAAACACAGGTCTGAGAAGAGAGGGGAGAAAACTGGTGATACACAGTTTAAGGTGGGGTATCTTCGAAATGTTCAGCTTCATTGACCTGTAGAGCAGTGGACGGGTAGAGCAGAAGAACCGAGAGTTTGACAACAGGAAGGTGTAGGTAACCAGAGCGAACAGGCTTCTGTGGGAGCAATGAATCTAAGAGGATATCCACAAAGAGATCCGAAAAGCAACATCCAGGGACCTGGACGATAATCAGGCTGAGGTGATACAGAGGAGGACAGAGAGAGCAAACTTAGCTGGAAGAGCAGGCAATACTCAGTGGTCTTGAGGCAGAGCTTGGGTCAGAGTGCAGAAATCCAAAACAAGGGATCCATGAAGGGCTTGACAAGGGGTAAATCTGTCGTCGGGTCGTAGAGACACTGAAGACTTGGAAGGAAACGCTGGATCTCTACTGGCTCGTGGAGGTCGATAACCTGGCAAGGGGACAGAGGCTGAGAGGTGTTTGAGTAGGGCGGGACCCAGGTAGAACAGGTAAGCATTCAGGCATGGCAGCTGAGCTGAATGAGAGACTAAACACAGCATGGACATGACATAGAACATGAATCATGACAGAGCAATGCATTCACAAAGTTGATTAACAGTGCTAAGATGACAATAGTAGGTCAGGGAGGTGGTTAATCTATTCACAGATTATCTATCTCATATACTGTTACAACATGGTAACAGCTTTTACAAATATTTAAAAAAACATTTTTTATAAAAATTACATACTGCAGCTTTAAGATATATATTGCTGTTGTTGTTGTTGCAAATTAAAGTTCCTTCTTTTCCTTATGAAGTCCATCGTGACCTCAAGCCCAGAAACATTCTCCTCTCTGGGCCAAATGCTCTGGGTCAAGTCCGAGCACTCATCTCAGACTTTGGACTGTGTAAGAAGATCCCAGACGGTCGGAGCAGCTTTTCACTGCGCTCTGGAATACCAGGAACTGAAGGCTGGATAGCTCCGGAAGTGCTGCGAGAGACGCCTGGAAACAAGCCTGTAGGAAAAACTGAACCTGAACTCGCTAAACTTATATTTCCTGTCTTTGTTGTTTTGTTTTGTTTTTAAGAACTTTAATTTGAATCATTTTTACAGAGCAATTACACAGCTGTAAACATTGCTGTAAACATCAGCAATAGTTTACAGGAGTGTTGACAGTGTGGAAGTTTTTCCACAGCTTAAACATAACATTTCACAATTTCAGCATCACATTTGTGGTTTCAGCATTAGCGTACGGTCCTAAAATAAGGATGCCCTTTTTAATGGCATAGCTTGGCACCACACACCAAAAGCCAAATTTGTTGGACATATTTACATATTGGACATATTGGCCCCTCTCTTAGACTAAAAGTAGCTATTTGAAGTCTTAATAAGTATATTATCTTTTCCATTTTGTACAATTCCCTTACTTTTTGAACAAATGTGGTGTAGGAGGGCAGTTCTAATTGCATCTACTTGATTGTAATGCATTTCAGGGCTGCTGTAAAAAGAATATTTAAAAAATATTCTTTGGCCCGTCCTTGCAAACCAGCTGGGATGACACAGAATAATGCACCTGTTGCATCCTGGAGTCATAACCTCCTGTATAATATAGTTTATATATAGCCTTGTACACCTCATCCCAAAGTTTTGTAGTTTGGGGCATGACTAAAAATGTGTGTATGATTGGGGACCTCTGAGCCACAGTTTCTCCAAAACAAGCTTGGTACTTTAGGATCCATCTTAGCAACTACATTTGGGGTGCTGAAATATCTACTAATAATTTCCATTTATATTCTCTTCACACATTTGAGTTTGTAACTCAATGTTCGTCAGTCCAAACTCCTTCCCAAGTTTCATCAGAAATGATTTTGGCCGTCTCTTCCTCCTATCTTTGTTTTGTCCAAGTGTTTGTTAAGGTTCATTGACAGAAACACCCTATATAACTTTATCAGTTTCTTACCTTCTTCCCCTTTTTGGAAATGAATTAGGAAGTTCTCTATTGGTGTGGGGTTTTGTACTCTTTCCCACTTCCTGTGTGTAGACAAAAAAAATAACGCAACTGTAAATATGTAAAGAAAACACATCAGGTGAAAATGCGCACTCAACTCCTCAAATGACATAAGGTTGTTCCTGTCGAACAACTGATGAAGAAATGTAAGTCCCTGTTCAGCCCATTTTGAAAAAAATTTGTCTAAAAAATTGGGAGTGAACCTCTTGGGAACTTAAAAGCAACTAGTACTTTGTTTCAAATGTTAATTGTGGTTCTAGTTCACAATGGCAGTTCCTTTATTGGAATATCTAAAAATGGCAATACCTTTAACGGTGCAGAGCAATGGATCAATGCTCAGCCATCTTGTTTGAGAATCCTGTTGGATCCACAAAATTAAAGGTTTTAACTGTGCTGCCCAAAAAGAGTACTTTAAAACAGGGAGATTGAGATCCCTTTCTGTCTTGCTTCTCTGTAGCGTTTTATATTTTATGTGAGGGCGCTTTCTCTGCCATGCAAATTTTGATATCATTTTATTCAAATCAGTGAATGTGAATTTTGATATTCCAACCGGTAACATCTGGAACAAATACAATAAAATCTGGGTAACAGATTCATGGAAATGGTTTCAATGTGACCGAGGAAGGACAAAGGCAACACTGACCATCACCATAGGTCCTTCTTAATTATATTCAGCGTTTTACTGTAGTTGGCGTGATACAAATCATTTAATGTAAGAGGAATACTGATACCTAGACATTTGACACCCTCTTTAGGCCACATGAAACCGCTTTGTTGTTTAACCCCTACTGGAATATTGCTATTGACATCTATTGAATCTGTCTTATCACTATTTATTTTATAGCCAGAAAAATATGCATAAACAGAAATCATTCCTTTTAAGCACAGTATTGATGTTGTAGGATCGGCCAAATACAGAAGAACATCATCTGCGTAAAGAGATATTTTATGTTCCTCTGTGCCAATCAAAACCCCTTTAATTTCATCATTGTCCCTAATGAGTTGGGCCAATGGCTATCTAGATTCGACATTATGCAATTAAAATCTCCCATCATAATCAATAGGCCAGAGCTGTACTTTGCAATCATATTGAAAACTCACTTGATAAACCCTGGTGCATCTTCATTTGGAGCATATACATTTATAAATATACATTTATAAATGATCCTGCTGTTCCATCAATTATCCCATTTACCAATATAAATCTACCCTTGCTGTGTTTATGTTTCAGTAAAGTTAATTTGCCCCTTTTCTTACCAGAACAATGTGACGAATAGTAAACTTTATCAGCCCAAGGCTTATTTAGTTTTGTTTTTTCCACATCTGACAGGTGTGCTTTATTGGTTTTTTGAGATTCACTTGTTCCTCCTACCATTTTTCCAGACGTCAGCGGTGGATGTGTTCTCAGCAGGCTGTGTGTTCTACTATGTAGTCAGCAGAGGGCAGCATCCTTTTGGCGAGGCTCTGAGACGACAAGTCAACATCCTTTCAGGAGAGTACTCACTGTCACACTTCATGGATGACATTCATGGTGAGGGCAGCTTTTCACTTATATCCTTAAGTTAATTAAAATGAGATAAATACAACCTCACGTTCAATCTTTTGGCTCATTGTTTTTTTTTTTCTCGTTTACTATGATGTAATTTATATTTATGTTGCATAACTAATGTTGGACAGTTTCTTACTTGATTTTATTTTATTTATTTAGTAATGGAAGAACATCATGGTTGACTTAAAAACTGTAAGATGCATAGTCATGGCTACAAAACAAACTCATGTTATCATCCCTTCACCACTGTGCTTGGCAGCGGCTTTCTCCAAATATGGGCCACTCCAGTATCATCATCTTCCTAAAATAATGTCCTAGAAGTTTTCTGCCAAAAGATGATTTAAGCAATAAAATACTTGGCCGTTGTTTTAGGCAGGTAACAATATAACAGATCATCTCCCCCTTTGTTTGGCCAGTCCAGGGAAAAAATGTGTAAGCAGAATAAACTCATAAAATAAAAACACATTGAAAAAATCTTACTGTATTTAGAAACTTTTTTTTCTAAAAGTGATGAGCAAAAATTCTCCACCCTGTGAATTGATAGACACCACCTCTCTGACATGTATGAAGGACTTGGATCAGAAAAGCAACATGTTTTTTTTTTTTTTTTTGCTTTGTTAATAGAGTTGGACCAAGCAGAGTTTGGTCCAACAGCTGCAGTGCCATGCAAAAGTCTTCATACACCTGGAATATTACCCATAAATGTCCATCTATTTTTTGGGATTTGCTGATCAAATGTTTTGAATTGTCCTCAAACCAAAAGTGCCAGATGCTTCTCAGCTGTTACTCCTCAGCTGTGGAATCAGCTGCCTCTGTATATTAGGCAGACTGCATCTCTGCCACTTCAATGCACCAGTTGTATCATGTTGAATGTGCTGAGTTTGCACTTTTAGCAGGATGTATTCCAGGAGTTACTCTTTCTTTCGACTTTTAGTTTCACTGTGAGTTTAAACTTCGACTGAACTCAGTTCTTATTGCAGAGAAACTTCATGATTTAGTGTTTTTAATTAGTAAGTACTTCCCAATTGTTTCAACTTTTTCTGATGATTCATAAACTATAACCTGTAAAATGTAGAATATGGCCTCCAATAATTGTATTAAATATTCTTCATTCATGAAAAATCGGTCCTTGCAATAATTTTAAATTGTGTGAAATGCTAATTTTTACATTCCACAGCAATAATTACCTACTCGAAGATCATTGTTAGTATCTTTCTCCTCTCATTTAATAGCAACAACCTGTGATTTGACTGGTCCCCACAGAGGCTGATGATCAGCTAGTCAGGACTGTTGGATTTAAAACAACTCAACCTCCTTATTCCTGTGGTAGCTGTCAGGATATGTTTCCTGTTTAACACACTGCTTTTACACTTTGGCTTAGTTTTTATAAAACAAGTTGTACTTAAATTAGAACAGTTAGGTAATGCTCAAGCAACTTGTATCACGTTCTCATACTCAAAATCTTGAGTTGACTTTATTTTTAACATGCGTCTACTCTAAAACCTAGAAGCTCAGGTGATTTCTTGGGCACAATTTCTTCCTGCAAAACAATGATCAATGGTGACTTTAAAATCAGTCAGTCCCTCAGTTCTAGTGAACTCATTTAACAAAAGATTTTACAAAACTGGACACAAGGGTGATAACCCTAGTGTCTCGTTCTGTTAGATGATGTCATAGCAAAGGACCTGATAGAGCAAATGATCAGCGCTGACGCAGAGTCCCGGCCCTCCACCGCCTGTGTGCTCAAACATCCATTCTTCTGGAGCCCTGAGAAGCAGCTGCTCTTTTTCCAGGTAATTTACAACTTTTCCACCAATCACAAAGCAGCTTTGTTATCAATAGAGGTATCTGCTTCCTTTACGCTCAGGTTTGTCCTATGTTTGCTGTTGAAAGGACGTCAGCGACCGCATAGAGAAGGAGCCGGCGGAGAGTCCAATTGTGGTCAGACTGGAGACTGCAGGCAGAGCAGTGGTCCGAACCAACTGGAGGATGCACATCTCTGTCCCTCTGCAGACAGGTGCAGTACCACGCAAAAGTCTTCATACACCTGGAATATTACCCATAAACATCCATGTATTTTTTTTGGGATTTGCTGACCAAATGTATTGAATTGTCCTCAAACCAAAAGTGCCAGATGCTTCCCAGCTGTTGCTCCTGAACTGTGGAATCAGCTGCCTCTGTATATTAGGCAGACTGCATCTCTGCTACTTCAATGCACCTGTTGTATTTAGAGCAGTTGTACCACTAGAGAATGCACTCATTAAACTTAATTGTATTTTATTGATATTGATTGTTCTCCATGCTTTCAGGATTCCTTTATTGTCCTCATGTGTTCACACATAAGATATTTTTAGTCAACTCTGCATCGCAAGAGGCACATATGTTACAAGTAAACAAACTATAAAACACCAAGGTTAATGTACTATACTAGTATGTTTAGGTGTGTAGCATAAATATGTACAGAAAGTCATGGTGTGTGTGGCTGATGGGGGAGTCCTGCTGTGTTTTAGTATTCATAGCTCTGGGGAAGAAGCAGCCTTCCTGTCTGGTGCTGTGTTTTTATGTCCCAGCACCACTGTCTTGGAGGAGGCAGTGCAAACGGTGGGAAGGTTGGAGGTCTGATGGGGGGTGGGATCCACAGAGATACATCTAGCCTACTTATACTGTAGCCCCTTGTGGGAGTGGAGTTCCCACAATCCCCTGTGCTGTTTTTAAAACCCAAGCCAGGGTCTTTCTGAAAATCATTTACAATTTTATGCTACTTTGTGTTTGTCACGTAAAATCCATTGAAGCTTGTGGTTATAATCTAACAAAATTGGGGAAAAATGTTTAAAGTGTAAATATTATGTAAAATAGATTTGTTTTTAGCTTTATGTACTGTTATAATGTTATTTCCTCCTCAAAAACATATCTGGAGTGTTGGCTTGATTCTTTTAGGCATGTTTAAGAAATCCTTTAATCTCCATGGCAGCCATTCAGCAGTGCAACAAGCCTGGGTAGATGAAGCACTACCTTCAAGGCGCAGCTGCTCTTCAGAGCTGCAGTCTTCAAGGTGTAAGCAATTAGCAAACACCTGGTGAACTGCTGAGCTCATCATAGGAACTACTTCTCAGTGCAGTGCTGTTAAAAACGTTTTTAAAGGGTTAATAGAGGAGCAATGTTGTAGGGACATCCTGAAGTTTCAGAAAAAGCTGGGTTTTTAAAGAGACGGGTTCAGTTTCAAGCCGTTAAATTACAAAATCTAATTTGTGTAAAGTCATATTTGATATATGTAGCATTTTTATAACAACTATAGGTAACATAGTTACTTGATTGTGCTGTAAAATGGCACTATGTGCCTGAGAAACACAGAACACCACCCCTTAAAGGGGTGTGAATATTCATGCAAAGTGCTGTGTGCTAAAATAAAAACTGCTCCCTTTAGCAGAAAAAAAGGTATGAGTTGTTGCTCTAATTTTTGCTCCAGATTTGAGGCGGTTCAGGACGTACAAAGGAAACTCGGTGAGAGATCTGCTCAGAGCCATGAGGAACAAGGTCTGCCCGGTCCCCACATGTTGCCTGTTTACAGAGGACAGTTACACATCCTCACTCTCATAGTAGGATCATGTTTTGTTTTCAAAATTTCACAGAAGCATCACTACCATGAGCTGCCACCAGAGGTCCAGGACACCCTTGGGGAACTTCCAGAAGGCTTTGTCGGCTACTTCACCTCCCGGTTTCCACGGTTACTGATGCACACGCATGCTGCCCTTCAAATCTGCAGCCATGAGAGGCTCTTTCACCCTTACTTTCTGCCACCCAAAACCAAATAGCTTTCACATGACTCAGCCCTCCATGTTTTATGCACAGAAAGAAAAAGAGCCTTTTACAGATCCCCATTATTGCTTTTGCAAAGCCTACACTGTTTCAGGGCGAGTTTACAGTGCTGTGAAGGAGTTTTTATATGTCCATGGAAGTTTTATAAAATATTTTTAATGGGTTTTATTAGACCTTTTCTTTACAAAGGCTTTAAATGATTGAATAAACACCCTTTTTTAAATAGAGGAAAAATACTTCTGAGAACTAAAACACTAAACTAAATAGGAATAACATTACTACCAAGCCCTGGTAAAGGTGTGTAAAAAACTCTAAAAGTCCACTATTATGCAAAATTCACTTTTTGCTTTCTTCTCTTCTATGGTTGATTTTTTTCTGCCATAATCCAAGAGCACTTTTAACACTTTTGCTTACATTTATATTTTGAAAGCACCTACCTACCTACCTACCTACCCACCCACCTAGATAAATAGGTAGATCCTCTATGTATGTTAATGTTATTTGTTTGAAATAAAGTTTAAAAAAGAAAAAAAAAAAAACATGTTTGACAGCGACAATGATGTATCAGAAACTCCCTAAATACTAAACAGATTTTCAAGATTCTTTTGCTGTAAACCTTATTCAAGCAGCTTTCATAGCTAGATTGTCAAGAAAATTTATTTTTAAGTGTTTTTGAATTGGATTGATACATGATTCAGCATATTTAAATATTCTTATTGGTGTAAACATAATAGATTCGAAATATAATTTTTTGATATTGATGTATGATGAGCATTTTACATAGCACACAACCAGTCATATATTATCCTTCATTTTGGGGACTGAACTCCGGTAATACACCAAGCACTAGAGCTAATAGTAGCTGGCATTTTGCTGGTGGACATAAATACAGTATAGTAATATTCTATTCACAAGATATAAACGGTAATATATCCATCTTACTTGTGAAACGTAAATTGTTGCATCACAATTTCTTACCTAGCAACCAAAAGCCAAGTCTAGCACCCTCACCTATCATCACAAGTGGAGCTCCACCCACTTTATTACAAGATGTTACACACATGCCGCATGTAACAAGCAGTGCATTAACCGCGTAATGTGCGCTTCGGTTTTACCAGGTTACCAATGCAGTGGCTACTGGAAAAAGAAAATGTTTTGCTGTCGGCTGCAATACAGAGCATGCGTTCATGCATTTTCTCCCAGTCACATAGGACAGAGCTGCATGGCTTCATTTTATTTTTGCTTGCAATGTCCCTGTGATGTTGTGAAAGACAACTGTAATTTATACAGATCAGTTTAGTTAGGAATCCTTTGAAAACTATCAACAGAACATGATAGAATTTACCAAAGACTGGGAATGAAGGAAGGTTCTGCTTCTATTCTTAAACACAAATCTGCAGATGATGGCGATGTAAGTAAATAATGGTATCTTGTAAACTGGGATTGTAACTGAAAGTCTACATTGAGAAAATGCAGTGTTTGTGAAAACATCTCAGACTCTTGGACATTACTGACATTGCCTGAATAGTTTTTTAATTCTTGAAAGAAATGCTTCTCCTCTATCCTCGCAAATATATATTTTAGCATTTATCTGCTAATGCATTTGTGGACAAAAAAGCAATCTTTGTGCTGAATTAGTGTGCTGATGTCAGTTCACAGCAGAATCTTCAGAGTTTGAATTAATATCGATGTAAATGTGCGTCAGATCTGCCACGTTTAATCCTTCAGTGCTTGCTGGTTGTTCAGGAGGCTTCACTTCTGCTTCTGGGTCTAACTCGGAGTCAAAAATGTATGGTTGTACCACTGTGCCTCTGCCTGAAGCCATTTTCACATGTCTGCTAATGTAAACAGTGAGTTGAGAGAACTTGGCCAGCAGCAGCTTATTTGCATAAGCATGATGTAACCCTAAAACAGTGCATTCCTAAATGAGCTCTAAATAGGCGAACTGATGGGGTGAAATCTTAATATGTGAGAATGATTTTGTATATTAAATGTAATGAACATGTTGTGTATAGTACATAGACCTATCCTAGCCTGAATCTATCCAACCATAATAGTGGACCTTTAAAATTAATTAATCTTTTACTAAATCTTTTTTAAGAACGTTAAATTTTTTGTTTGTTTGACTGCAGATTCAATCACAGTTATTTTTTTTTTTTTTCAAATATGCTCTTGTAGCAATTTTCAGACGTGAAGATTAACATACCTGCCTTACATGAATGACCAGGTTCTCTTGTCTTTGTCATTTTGAAGGGTGGATAATAAAAATAGGCCTCTGTTCAGCAGGGAAATGTTTTTATTTAAAAGTTGTTGGGCACTCTGATCAGCTATCCATCCATCTATTATGTCAGTGGTCCCCAACCTCTTTATTACCTCGGACCGGTCAAGACTTGGCAATTTTGCTGCGGCCCGAGGGAAGGGGGTTGCGGAATATTCAATGTGCCGCAAAACATATGCTCGGGCTGCGGCACATTGAATCGGACATATTCATCATTGTCTTGGCCTGATTATTGCAGCCTGTGGGGTTTTCCTTGACTGGGAGTCAGAACGCAACCTGTTGAATGTGACAGGTAGCCAATCAGAAAACACGGTGACGTAAGAACGGAGGGAATCCCAAACAGTTGACATGGCAACTGATAGTCCGGTGGATATCGGAGGTGATATGTGGAAATGTTTATTACTATATGTAAAGGTCATTTTTATTATGTTTATTATGCAGTATGTGGTTATGTTTATTTAGCTAAAAATGTTAACTACGAAAAAACATAACTCACCTCCAAATCATAGTGCAGCAAATAGAGCTGCTGCTCCCGCCTCTTTTATCAAACGTCTTTTCTTTTTGTTACGTCTTTTATTGCTTAAAATGAGACAAACTATCACTACTGCTGCTACATCGTCATCCATGTTTGATTATTCTAAATTCACCTATGGTATGTTGGGGATTTTACTGGATTTTCTTCGGTTCTTGTGGTGTGTTGCTCCTAGACACACGAACCGACCAAACCTGTTGGACTTTTATTGGCTCTGTGGTCACAGAGGTTTGGAAAATCGGCAGACAATCCTTAAATTGTGCTGTGTGAACCAGACTTAAAACTCACGAGCCTCTATTCCTCTCATCTCCTCTCGACCACTGCCCTAACGCTCTGACTCTGGTCGCTATGGTAACATTTACATATCCCTTCAAAACGAACATTTTACTTTCGTGACAATTTTAACTCACGATAACAACTAATGGGAGCCCTGGGGCGTGCTGTGGTGGCGCAGGGGTTTAGCACGCCCCACATTTGGAGGCCTTGGTCCTTGACGCGGACGTTGCGGGTTCGACTCCCGGTCCCGGCGACCTTTGCCGCATGCCTTCTCCCTCTTTTTCCCCCCTTCCTGTCAGCCTACTGTCACAAAAAATACGAGCCACTAGAGCCACAAAAACTCTTCGGAGAAAAAAATGTTAAAAAAAAAAAAAAAAAAAAAATCTAATGGGAGCCCTTAGCTTGTTTCTCTGCAACGAGACGGTCCATCTGGGAGTGATGGAAGTGTTGCTTATGCACAGGCTGCCTGGTCTCTACGTGGCGAACCCAGAGAACCCACACATGCACAGGGAGAATATGCAAACTCCATACACGGGAATTGAACCTGTTGCTGCAAGGCAACAGTTCTATCAACTGCACCACCTCAATCACCATCTGACCAGCTATTTAAGTATTTATTAATTTAAATTCTATTTAGATGGCACCAATTTACAACAATTATTGTCTTAAGTCAATCCATTCATACAGACAAATTCCGTATAAATTAATGTGGAAATTCTGTTACTGCCAACACCATAAATTATTTACTTACCAGTAATTTATTTATTTGTTTTTATTTTCCATTTGGTACTGTAATATTTACACTTCTAGCTGGTTTTGGAGGTCCACATTAAATCCAACTAAACCAACTTTGTTCTAAAAACAGGAAAAATAATTAATATTTAATAGGGTTAAGGTCAGCAGGCACATCTGATGGCTTTTTTCTTTGGAGTTTTGATGTTTTATTTAAGGAAAACTCAATGGAATTTTTTATTACTATTTTTTTTTAACATTTATTAATTGGGAGAGTGGGTGGAGGGTAGTGTGTCTTTGTAAAAAGGTGTTTTACCAAAACAAAACCTCCAAGCTAAAATTGGAGACATTTGACAGTACAAATAGTTTAAAGCTTTTGTGCCTAAAACTTATGTCAAATTGCAAAACAATACGTTCACCAATGATGGCTAATAAAGTTTCACTTTTGTATTAAACTCATTGTACGTCGCAAGAAAACCTGCTCATGGTTTCCAAAAATTATTTTAAAAGAAATATTTTTAGAGCCAAAAGTAGATTTGAATGAAATTCAGAAACTGTCACCAGACAAACTTTGTTTGAGCACTGTGGGTTCTTGAAACTGGACACACCTAATTTACTGAAAACAATATAAAAAAGACAATATTTGCATATCAGAAAACAGATACTTCATTTGAGCACTCTTGTTGCTGCTGAATGACTCCACTGTTGGTTGTTTTTTAGTTTGTGTTTGTATGTCTGACTGCACTTTTTGTTGATGGTAGCTACACTGACTCCCTCCCTAAAGCAGAACTTGGAGCATCACAGATGCATTTCAGACAAGGATGAGAAGTTCTGGTCATTTAGCATTTAATGAATGTAGAAACATAAAGCTATACGCCTGTGTGGATGGTTTTGGATCTGCTGTCCACTTCTAAGTAAACATCTGCACTTAAACATGCCAGAAAAATGCTATTTTGTTGTTTTGTTTTGTTCTTATAACTGCTGGATGCAAGCTTGTTGGTTTTGTTTCTTTACCAGCACAAATGATGAAAAAATAAAACTTTTGTACTTTTTTGAATTGAGCAAATTAAAGCAATGCTTTGGGTGTGCCAAAGGATAAATGAACAAGTTTCAGTTTCATTATGTTTTCTGTTTTACCCCTATATTGCTGCAAACTGTATAAATCAAGGAATATTAGAGAGAAGAAATCTTTAGACAGAAGATGGCATACTATTCTGTGTAAAAGTTTTAGACCAATATTAATTTTCCAGACAGACTGCCTTGTATTCTTGACCAACCACAGACTTTTTGGAGGTCTTTCAAAGCCATTCTTTGGACTTCTTTCCCCTCATTTCTGCCCACTTGTTTTACCTGATGGTGACAGCCTTCTGTGAAGCCTGCTTAACCAAAGAGAACATTTGAGTAGTGGAAGACAAAAGAGGCCAGATCATATCTAAAAATGACTTTTACAGCGCCCCAGCCTATTGCAAGGCCAATACAGCCATGTGTTTTGGGACCAGTAAATAAAATCTAAAGTACCTTTTCTGTATTATGTTATATTATTCCCTCATCAAAAACATACATGGAGTGTAGCCTTGATTTTTTTTTCATGCATTTTGAGAACTCTTTTAAAATCCATGGCAATCATTCAGCTATTCAAAATGCCTGGGTGGACATAATCCTGCCTTCAATGCACAGCTCCTTCTGCAATTTCCAAGCTGCAGAGCTTCCCACCTCACAGAGCAGCCTTCCCCCACTGCACCCCCACTCAGCTCCTTCAGACTAGCAAACACCTGGTGGAACTACACATCACTGAGCTCATTAAATGAGCTACTTGTCTGTGAAACGCTGGTAAAAACGTTTTAAAGGGTTAGTAGAGAAGCCATGTCGAGGTGACTTTATGAAGGTGGAGATTCAGAAAGAGAGTTTTTAAAGAAACAGGTCCCATTTCAAGGCACTAAATTACAAAGTAAATGTTTTAAAGTCATGTTTTTTAATCCTTTCATGCATGAATTATGATCCTTTGTGTCAGGACTTTTTCCAATTTTATTTTTTTTTTCTTAAGATAGGAAATTTTTTATTTTATTTTTTTTTAGGTGATCAATTGTAATTTTCTCCAAATGCAAAGTTGTTATTTGAAAAATACATCAGTATTATTGTTCTTTAGGGGTTATCTGATGTCACAATATTTTTTTTACCTGCAAGAGTCGTGCCAACCGGGTCGGTTGGCATGCTTTTTTTTGTCTGTCGGCCATATTGGATTTAACAAAAATAATTTCTTGCATTTGCAGCTGATGGCCAGTAGTTGATAGTGTATTTTATGATGCATTAGTGTCCACTTCAGTGGTCTGTGTGCATTTATAACATAAAAATCCACAAGAAGCCAAAAATCCACAAGAAGCACAAGAAAATGGCTTTTAGATAGATGTCCACTGTAGTGACCAGTATACCTGAAAGCGTTAAATACATTTTTATTTTGTGTTTTCACATGCAGAGAAAAGAACAGAATCGTACACTGTGCTGCCTACCACATTACATGAGTAGATAAGGAAGAAAAACAGAACAAATAAAAAACTGCCACCTACTATGTCACATTCATAGTACGGTGAATGGGACCATATTGTTACATAGTATGGTAAAATCATGTCAAATCATTCCAAACCATGTTTCTCCTCTCTTGGAATCTCCTGCCTTGCCTAGCCCACGTCAGATACTTCACTGGCTTCTGTTTTCTGGACACGACCATGTTTCTGCCTCTCAACTTCTGCCTTCTGCCTCGTCCCTGGATTTGTCTGCTTAAGATTGCCTTCACGTGCCTGACCTGTTTCTGTGCCTGGACCTCAGATTCCTGCCTGACCCCAGATATGTTTATCTGTCTCTCTGGTTCTGACCCTGCCTTGGCCTGTCGACATCAGAGTTCAGATTTCACACGAGTTTGTCTCCTGCTACCAATACTCCTGGAGGCAATGTTTCACCACAGCTTCCCTGAGGACCCAAGGATCTATCTCGGTTTTGTTGAATTAGCTTTCCACAAATAAGCAATTTCCCCTTGGGAATCAATAAATTCTATTCTATTCTATTCTATTCTAAAATATGAGAAGTCATTTTATCAAGAAAAATCTTGGCTCGATCTGACGAAACCACCTCAGTCTATATGGTTCTGACACATTTGTCAGTGGTTAAGAGGATGTACTCTGCCACCTCAATTGGCCAGGTAAGCATTGATGTAAGAATAAAAAATAGAGCTACTGATGTAGAATTTTCTATGTTAAAGAAAAGCAAAACAAGTTTAACCTCGTTCTTTCGATCATGACTGAATCTCATGACTATCGATGAGGGTAGGGACGTAGATTGACTGGTAAATCGAGAACTTCACTTTTTGACTCAGATGGCCCGGTACAGCGCCCACTTCACTGTAGATGCTACGCTAATCCGTCTGTCGATTTACCGCTCCCTTCAACCCTCATTCTTGAACAAGATCCTGAGATACTTAAACTCCTGCACTTGGGGCAGGACACCCTCTTTCCTGCCCCCCACCCACCCTCACCCCCTGACCCGGAGAAGGCACTCTACCTTTTTCCGGCTCAAGACCATGGCCTCGGATTTGGAGGCACTGATACTCATCCCGGCCGCTTCACATTCGGCTGTGAACTGCTCCAGCAAGAGCTGCAGATAATGACCCGATGAAGCCAACAGGACCACATCAGCAGAGATGCGACCCTAAAGCCACCAAAACGGATCCCCTCATTCTGTCCATGAAAGTAATGAACAGAATTGGTGACAAAGGGCAGCCCTGGTGGAGTCCAACCCTCACCAGAAACAAATCCGACTTACTGCCGGCAATGTGGACCAGGCTTTGGTTGAATCTCATCCACCCCCGACCCAGAATCCCCAGGCTCAGCTTCCTCAATGGAAGGCATGTTGGGCAGAGTACTTCGAAGACCTCCTCAATCCCACCACCGGCCCACAACGTCCCGAGTCGAGGTCCGCAACCCATACACCACACTACAAACAGTGTTGGTGCTGAACTGCTTCCCCCTCCTGAGGCTCCTGATGGTGGACCAGAATCACCTTGAAGCTGTGCGGAAGTCTTTCTCCATGGCCTCTTCAAATTCCTTCCACGCCCAAGTTTTTGCCTCAGCTACTACCCAAGCTGCATACCGCTTGGACTGCCGGTACCCATCAGGTGCTTCCGGGATCCCACAGGCCAAAAAGGCCCGATTGGACTCCTTCTTCAGCCTGACAACATCCCTCACCGAAGGTGTTCACCAACAAGTTAGAACACGTGTCAAACTCCAGTCCTCAAGGGCCAGTGTCCTGCAGTTTTTAGATGTGCTACAGGTACAAAACACTGGAATAAAATGGCTTAATTACCTCGTCCTTGTGTAGATAAGTTCTTCATAGCCTTCCTAATGACCTAATTATTCTATTCAAGTGTGGTGCAGCAGGGACACATCTAAAAATTGCAGGACACTGGCCCTTGAGTGGCAGTGGCAGGAGTTTGATACCCCTGAGTTAGAGAGGGTTGCCACCACGACAGGTACAGACAACCTTGTGGCCACTGCTCCAACAAGCCATCTCAACAATGGAGGCATGGAACATGGTCCACTCAGACTCAATGTCCCCCACCTCACCCGGAATGTATTCAAAGTTCTGCCGGAGATGGAAGTTAAAGCTCTCTCTCACAGGAGACTCTGCCAGATGTTCCCAGCAGACCCTCACAACATGTTTGGGCCTGCAAGGTCTGCTGGCATTCTCCCTCACCACCAGAGCCAACTCACCACCAGGTAGTGGTCGGTGGACTGATCCACACCTCTCTTCACCCGAATGTCTAAGACATACAGCTGCAGATCTGATGAAACGATGACGAAGATAATCATCAATCTGATGCCTAGGGTGTCCTGGTGCCAAGTGCACATATGGACACCCTTATGCCTGAACATGGTGTTCTTTATGGACAGTCCATGATGAGCACAGAAGTGCAACAACTGAACACCACTCGAGTTCAGATTGGGGGGGCCGTTCTTCCCAACCATGCCCCTCCAGGTCTCACTGTCATTGCCCACATGAGCATTGAAGTCCCCCAGCAGAACGAGGGAGACCCCAAGAGTGGCACTCTCCAGTACCCCCTCTAAGGACTCCAAAAAGGGTGGTTAATCTGAACTGTTTGGCCCATAAGCACAAACAGTCAGAACCCGACCCTCACCCATAAGCGGAGAGAGGCTACCCTCTCGTTCACCGGGGTAAACCCCAATGTACAGGCACTGAGATGGGGGGCAACAAGTATGCCCACTCCTGCCTGGTGCCTCTCACCATGGGCAACTCCAGAGTGGAAGTATGTTCAGCCCCTCTCAAGGAGACTGGTTCCATAACCAGAGCCATGCGTTGAGGTGAGGCAGACTATTTCTAGCCGGAACCGCTCAACCTCACACACTAACTCAGACTCCTTCCCCACCAGAGAAGTGACATTCCACATCCCAAGAGCCAGCTTCTGCAACCGAGGATCGGATCACCAGGGCCCCCTGGGGATATCCTCCCTTGGGCACCACCCGTCCCACACTTCACCGGACCCTTTTGGTCCCTCCCATAGGTGGTGAGCCCATGGGAAGGGGGACCCATGTCTCCTCTTCGGGAGACATGGGTCCCCCGAAGACGGGAGCTTTCTTTTAGCCTGTGGGAGCTTGCTTTTAGTTGTTTGAAGCTTTCTGATTTTTGAAAATCACTGCAGCTAGCTGGTTGAACTCAGGAAGAACTTCTGCAAGATCTTTCATATGTTTCGCTTTAGGAACTTCCAGGCTGTTTAGACAACTATGTGTGAGATGCAGCTGGGAGGCTTCCAAATCAGATTATGGTGCATGTTTGCTTGGTTTAATTTAGTTTTTCTTCCTGTCATTTCTGTGCACTTTGACTTTTTTCATGTGTTTAAATAATATCCTTATTTTTTGGTATTGCTATAATGATCCCCCTGGCTTTTTCCACTGATAAGCTTTTCTTTTGTAGCAAACTTGGGAAAAATAATAAGCCTTAGATTTGAAAGACCACAGCTAAAAGTTTCACTTTAAACTTTATGCATTACTTTATTGGACCTGCAGAGGGCGTTATTTGTCCAATAAGTCAAGTTATGGTTGTTTCTCAACCTTATTGTGATAAGTTGGAAGACAACCACTGAAATATAAATGATTTCTAATAGATTATTATTATTATTATTATTGTTATTATTATTATTGTTATTATTATTATTATTATTATTATTACTACCAATAATAATAATAATACCTTTATTATTATTATTATTATTAGAACATAATAATTAATAATTATAATTATTATAATTATAATAATAATAATAATAATAATAAATTAATTGCCCTGCGACAGTCTGGTGACCTGTCCAGGGTGACCCCGCCTCTCGCCCGGAACGTAGCTGGAGATAGAAACCAGCACCTCCTGACCCCATTAGGGACAAGGGTGTAAAGAAAATGGATGGATGGATAATAAATTAATGTCCCATCAAATATTGTTGCCATGTGGAGTTAACAACTGTAAATTAGCATTTGCTGAAATTGTATCGTACAAAAGTAATATTTCTCTTGATTTATGAATAATTTTTAGTCCAACTGGCTGTCAATGAGCATTACTCAGTGAGTTGTTTTTTTACTCAGTGCATGGGTGGGGCATGTCCACTGGGCGATCAGACAAAATGAGCAACAGTTGAACAATCCTTGGACTGGACAATTAAAGGCCACCCCAAAATGTCAAATTTTGTCACAAGTAATAATGCCTCAGATGTTGCAAGCTATGTGGGAGCGTGCCGTTGGCATGTTGGATGCAGGGATGTTCACCAGAGCAGAAGCTGCACGGCTCAATGTCCATTATTGGACCATAGGCTGTTTAAGAGTTTGTTTCCAACAGACTGGCACTACTGCAGATCGACCTCATCCTCGTCGGCCACGTGTGACCACTCCAGCACAAGATCGCTACATCCGGCTCGTCCATTTGCAGGATCGGCACATCAATCGACACACACACAGCTGATGAGACTACTGACACCTCACACCTAGTATGTATATATAAATAAAATCTTTACTTGCATATTTCTTTTTCCTTCGTTCACTTTTCTGCAATATGCCGTATGTCCCTGAAAACATCCTGTAGGGCATGTTTGCTTGGTGTAATTTTGTTAAACCATATCCAAGATATCTCTAGTTTATTTCACTGTCTGGCTGAACTTAAACAAAAGTGGCTTAATGATGCCGCAGACCAGGGAGCAGCGATGTGTCAGGGCCAAATCACCATCTAATGAGCCACTAGTTGTTGATAGTTTGCTAGATGATTCAGTGGTTTGGCTTGTCTTTGTGTGTGTCATTGGTGTGCTCTGCTCATTATTAAATATCAGAGTTCAGCTGTAGGTCCAATCAAATCAACCTCAGGGAAACATCAGCCTAACCAGAGTCATAAGACCAAACAGCAGTACACTCACACACATGCACACACACACACAGGCAGGAAAGAAAAACAATGAACTGGCAAATCTGTCCATGTCAAACTGTTTAACAGATCTTCCTGAAATGTTAAATGTCAATGCTATAGTGTAAATAATACAGAACACTAACAGTAGATGAAAAACCCTATTTTACTGTGCTGTAAGCAGCTTTTCTTGGAATTCAAACTGAAAGGTATCAAAATAAAAACAATGTTATGTTTTTTTTTTGTTTTACAAACCCTGTGCCTGGGTCAGCAAAAACATGGTACCTATGTGCATCTGCTGTTGTGCAGCACTGTGTTCTCCTTGCAAGTTGGTTGAGTATCTAAAAAGGGAAAACAACACAAAACTAAAACCAAAAGGAAATAGTCTGCTAATTACATTAGCGGATTTTTAGGAGGATTGTCAGTTTATCCTGTAGCAGTATTAAAATCGCATTGGTCATTAAGTTTCCTGGGGTCTTCACCTAGAACGGTGATGTCCAAAATCAGGCCTCCAGGCCCAGAACCCTGCACATTTTACTTGCTTCCTTGTTCATTGGCAGGCCTCTGCAGAACTGGAAGACATACAGAGGAGGTAATTGGACCAGCTGTGATGGAGTGGAGACACATGTAGAACCGTCTGGAGGGGATTGGAGTTAGACATGATCTAGTGCAGAGGTGGCCAGGCCCAGTGTAGAGCTACTGTCCTGCAACTTTTAGATGTGTCCTCTCTTGAGAACATTTGAACCAGTTGAAGAAATGTATCTGCCCTGCAGATGCCTGGCATCAAGCCATTTATTATTTTCGCTATCTGGAGGCAGGGATTATTCAAAAAACTGCATGATAGTAGTTATTGAGGACTGGAGTTAGGCACCGAAGGTCAAGTGCCTTCAGACTGGTTGGTCCTTAAGGCTGTTGCTAAAGGCTAGTCTGAGAGAACAAAACAGACTACCATGTAAAAACAACTAAAATCTCTGAAACTTCATGGCAGTTTGTACAAACTCTAATGCCTGAATATTTAAACCATCATCATGTTTGCACTGAAGCTGATGAATCTTCACAGCAAACTGAGAATGGAGTCATTCCTTACACTTCTATGCCATTTTTCGCAAATTGAGCATATACTGGGTTCAATAGATTCACCAAACAGCTGAAGGATGTTCAAATAGTCATGAGTAATGAATAAATCTTAGTGATCTTTGGTTGGGCTATTACAGGTGGTTGTCAAGGTATCTTGGGAAGATAGTCTAATGATCCAAGGTTGTTTAGTTTTTGTTTAGGTCTGCTCTACAGATGCCCTAGTGTTTCAGCAGGACTTAGTTGATGCTAGGCAATGGCACATTTTACAATTAAAGTTGGTATCTATGGGATTCCCTGATTTGAGGGCCATGGAACAACTAGTTGCAGTTGTTTTTATTTTTTTGGACTTGTTAGTTCCTAATATAGACATAGATGTACAGTTCTTGATACGTTAACACAAATCCCATCATGAAGTGGGAGGGCAATAAGTGGTTGCTTTCAACATCAACCTGTATTTAACTCTGTCCATTTTCCTGTCAACACAGATTAGATTCCCTGTTCCTGCTTAAGAGAAGCATCCCGCAGCATGATGTGACCATCATCATGCTGTGGTGATGATGGTCACATCATGAAAAAGGTGTGTTCAGGGTCCTGGTTAGAATTGTTTTTTTTGTCCAATTCTGAGCAGAGTCATTTTTCCCATGTGTGCAGCGTCTCCTTTCATGGTTTGTGAAGAATCTGAGAGTCTTCACAGCTTTTGAGCTTCTGCAGACCTAGGAGAACAGGAACAGTAAGGTGGACTCTAACTGAGAGACCACTGAGATAAGTTGGAATGCTGGTTTTTCTTAGGGATATCAGAATAATGGGGGTACAAAAACATATATATACACACACACACACACACACACACACACACACACACACACCACTTTTTAAATTTATATTTATAAAAGGTTCTTAAAACTATATGCCATTTTGTTTCCCACTAACAATCTTTCACCACCTAACATAAACTCAGTGCTAACTCTGGAGGAGCTGCAACCAACCTCTGCTCTACCGCGTGAATTTTCAGCAAAACAAAAAAGGTTTTTGAGTTTGCAATAATTCAAAAGTGAAAATCTGAAAAAGTTCAAGCAGTATGAGTTCTATTGCAAGGTATGATATTTAGCAAAAAGTTGTTAGTTGGGATAAACATGTTGGCTCCATTTCTGTGCAGGTGTTTAGATGTTAACTGCAGACTTTAAAAACATAGAAAAAGACACATAATCCCCATGTTGGAGTGAAACATGAGGACAAAATGTTCTGCACTCAGCTTCTTTAAACTAAAGCTTCCTTGTAATTCAGTCCGCTGGGGATGTTTTCTGCCTTTTTTTTCCCTCTGTAGGATCTCACAAGAGGCTTCTTCAGGTTTCTCTGATGTGTGTGTGCGTGTATGTGTGTGTGTGTGTGTGTGTGGTTGGGAGGAGAAACAGGCCCAGAGATGTCGCTTTTACAGTTGCACCATTTTGGGATTGAGACAGGAAGTGGGCTCAGAGGAAACATAACATCCCCCCTCCCTCCTTTTACTCTTTCTTGTGTTCCCTATTCCTCCCTTTGTCCATCCCTCCCCCACTCTGTGCCATTCATTGGGTCCTGATTTTTCTTCTCCTTTCTTTCTGCTGCCAGAGATCTCACACTTTCTCATGAGTTTGTCCGATGTGTGTGTATGTTATTGACTTTCATTTACATTTGGCTCACTTCGTGTGTAAATAAATCCAAGCTGATGGGTGATTTCTAAAACAACAGAGAAAAAGTTGTGGTCAGGCTGTTTGTCTCCTGAGACTGGGCCCTGCAATGCAGCAAAGTCAGTCTGATTAACAGCCAAAGCAAAGGTCAGACTGCTGGGTAACTCAGATATTGCCCGACTCCAGTTCTGCTATTCTGCCCAGTGGCCTGATAGCTGTGGCTGATGAGCATTGTATTACATTATGTAGAATGAGGCCTACAGTCGGTCTGACATTACTTATCAGGCGCTTTTTGGATTTGCATGAAAGCTCCCTGTGTTCGTATAGATGCTGATTTGATCCACCCCTGAAAATGTGAAAAGCATTGATGAAGGAAAGTTTTTTTCCCCCCATTCTAGTAATTAGTTTTCCAACTCCAGGGTCTTGATCTCTACACTGACAAAATAAAGAAACAGCCTGTCAGCAAAAGGCAGTTTATTTCACCACAGAGCACAAAGGAAAGGCATCAGAAAAAAAAAAGAAAGAAAGAAATATATATATATAGATATATATATATATATATATATATATATATATATAAACATAAACATTGAAGGAATCTCCTGATTTGTCCTCTTTCTGCTTGCCTTTTTAAAACTGTTTTACTTCATTTTGACATTTTCCTCCCGAACATCCAGTGCAACGACACTCACTCAGGAAAAATCAGAACAAGTGTGAGAGAAGGAGGGTTAGTTAACTTTAAACCAGTTACAGTCATACCTGAAACTCAAAAATCCCAGCAACCCACAAGATGGATCATCTTTCATCTGTATGTCCACTGTATGCCAGGTCTTCAGCAAACACCTCTGTAGTAATCTTCTGTTGGTGCTAAAAGCATATTCTTTTTCCATCAATTTTTTTTCTTGCATATTTTCAACAGAAAAAAATTAATAAATGCCTAAAAAATTATTTTAAATGGGTTTGTTGCTACTTTGAATTTGAAAAGTTTTTCTGTCTGAATTTTTCTGTCTCATAGACGTAAGAGGCTGAACCAATAATCGCTCCTCTGAAAGTGCCTAAGATCTGAACTGAGAATGATGCAGGAGCTGCTATATATAGCTTGGTTCTGGCCCCTTGGAAGGAAAACGTAAAGAAATGGGAGATCATTGGAGACTTTTGCATGGTAATACTTATATAGACACAGTGTCAGCCAGAAATTTACAGCATTCAGTGTATTAAAGGAAAAAAACATGCTCACTTTGAAAACCAACTAAGTATTTTAATTAAGGTGTGTGTGGTGAGGTGAGTGACATGTTCTTCCACCTCTTGGCCAAGCAGAGGAAACACTGGGAGTGAGAACAGCAGCCAGCCGGTGTCCTTATTGCTGCCATACCAAAATACGACTCACTCATGTCAAATATTTTCAAAAAAATTCTCCACTTTAATTAGCAAATTTACGAAGGCATACAGTAGTTGACTGTCTCTGGCGAACCTGACAAACAGTAATACATTTATTTATTTAGATTTATTTACATTTTGGTCTTGAAACGCCATTTTGATGCACTCTCATGTCACCTTCCTCAGGATTGATGCAACTAAAGGCACAGAAGATTAAATGTCCTTGTTGGAAAATAATTTACTTGAATTACTGCTGATGCATAATGAAGAGCATCAAGCCTTCAGTTGTTCAAAGCATTTTGGGTGAGAACTGTTTTTCCATCCCTTCAAATTTGACAAGAGTTAATCAGGGATGTTTATTTGCATTTGCAGGCTGGAAATGACTTTGTTACTTTTAGATTCTCCATTTCCATCAACATTGGCTTCTGAAGCTGCTAAAGTCTCTGTTGCATGAACCAGCTTGCTTGAGTTTGAATGTTTTTCTTCAATAAAGCAGACATAAAATAGTGATGAGAGCAACATTCAATTAGATTAATCAGACTGCTTTAGTGCAGCACCTGTTTCCTCTGTTCCATCCTAAAATATATTAATGCACAGTGCTTTAAAATGTTGTAAGCAAGGGCCTCTAATATTTAAATAGCTAAAATAATTTATTTATAAAATGGTAGAAATCAGCTTAGGGTTAGGGTTTTTGGAGCTTTTTTATTAGGAATTTATGCAGTTTTTTGTTTGATTTTCTATGAATTACCTCACTAGTAAAATGTCAGTATTTAAAATTGCCATCTAATTTCCTTGAGCTAATGGTCTGTGCTATTTTGAGCATAAGGAAAAGAAAATATTCAGAAAAATAAATACAGTGCCCTCTACTTTTATTGCTACCATTGGTAAAGAAAAATAAAATGCATGAAAAGAGATGAATCATGTTGAAGTTGCATCATTTATTTATAAATCTTCCTCAACTGTGGAGTTCCACAGGGCGTGGTGTTTGGGCCAGTTCTCTTGTCTGTAAAGATACGGCTCTTCTTGGTAAAATTATTGGGCATCATGGGATCCAATTCAATCACTTTGCTGATGATATGCTGATGTATTAAATCAAGAAAGTCTCTTGAAGACAAAAAAGTCTGGTTGATCTAATTTTCTGCTTTTGAATAGAGTCATTCCAAAAAAAAAACACCACACCCTTTGTGATGGTGATTTTTCATTCTGATTTT
The DNA here is from genome assembly GCA_903066825.1 of Alfaro cultratus. Classification (NCBI taxonomy): domain Eukaryota; kingdom Metazoa; phylum Chordata; class Actinopteri; order Cyprinodontiformes; family Poeciliidae; genus Alfaro; species Alfaro cultratus. The sequence goes on along the minus strand of CAEFZX010003929.1, from coordinate 12,189 downwards.
TTTTCACATTTTTTTCTGATTTCCCTTCAGAAAATTATGATTTTTAATAAAAGCAAATAATTTAAAAGTTGAATTGTGCTTAATCTTTAGTGGGAGATTATACCACTGTGAAAAAAGATTTGCTTATGTGTTCTAGCACATCTTTATCATTAGCATCAATAAATGTGGAGGGGATATTACATGTATAAAATAATCTGTATTGCCAAACGTGTAAACAGTGATTTTCTTAGGTCTAGCAATTGCTCAGGTTCCTGGATACTGTTTAAGTCTGTTTATGTCTTTCAAACTGCAACACTAGTCTGAAATTTCAAGCAGTAGCATGGGAAATAGGTCAGTTACAGTTCAGCCTAGATATTTTCCAATGTTCCCTTCATATTTACCTAAAAAACAGGTAAAGTTAAACAATAAAGAAAAAAAAACAAAATATATCCAGTAAATACTTCAAACCAGACCCGAGTGAAGTCTGGTGTGTTTGTGGGGTATTTAAAGAAGACAGAGACAAATCATAAGAGGAGTATAACTCAGGAGTTGTGTATTTCTTTCATCAAAGATGGCTCTCTAATTAGTCTGTCTACAATTTGTGCTGGTAAGAGACGAGACGAACAGTCTGTCCATTGTACTGCTGAAGACAGGAGATGAGAGAGGAGATTAGAAGAATAAGACTTCTTCTCTGCAGCTGTTCTCTCTCGTGTGACGATGAGAGCAAAATACAGGGAGATATGGAGCACAAGAGGGTCTCTCGCTTCTTCTCTCTGCTAAAGTTCACTGACAGGAACACTTGTGCAACTTTATCACATAACGCAGCATATGACCAGTCAGGGGCCAGACCCTGCACTCTGGTCACATGTAGTGGAGGTGGAGGCCTTTTCCATCTGGCTCATGCTGCTTCCAGGAGGCAGTGCTCCGACTCGGTTTAGTGACACGCTGTCATCAGTCTTATGTACATGAGGGGAAGGAAACTCTCAGTGCTAACGCAGGTATAGTTGGTGTTTCCCACCTTGCATATTTACAGAGGTTCAAAGCAGAGGTTAGATTCCTTCTTCTTTGAGCAATAGGAGGGAATTTAACCTTCGACTTTCGGTTTACAAGACCGATGCTCATGGGGCAGAGTCCGGTCAAGGAATAGTTTAATTAGAGCATACATGTACAACTGCTGGGATCCACAGGTTCAAATATCAGTTAGATCCACTCTGCTTCCACATGTCAGTGTCTATATAGGTTCATCAGAGTGTCAGAGCAAAGTCCTTCATGCCTGGAATGGTGGCGGGTTTCACAGTTGCAGTCACAGAAGCGTGAAAGTCATTGCAGCATGATATCTTTGAGGTTCTCCTGCAGAATTGTGTCCTTGACGGCGTGAAAGACGAAGCGAATGTTTTCTGTGTCCACTGCAGTGGTGAAGTGGTGGAACAGCGGCTTCCCCCGGTTCCTCCTCTTCCGACTGAACGACTGAACCAGGAACTCCTGGTGGAAGAAGGGCAGGAACAGGAAGTGTGAGTCAGTGTGGCAAGTTCCTAATTAAAGTATTCCTACACCTTCAACTGTTCTACAGTTCCAACCATGAACTAAAAAGGATCCACCAAAACTATGTAATGCATACTTCACTTACAAATTGTTTAGATATTTTATTCTCTATTAACTTCTATTCTATTCTGTAATCAAAATGTTGCAAAAGCCACTGAAATGATAAAAGTGATGAGGTCACTCATAAAATGTAATCTCAGACACACCATAAACACACAGTGGTGGCAGCAGGAGCAGAGAAGCTGCGATGAGACGACCTGACAGGCTGAAAAAGATTTAACTTCCAACAACCAAAGACTGCAGAGAAACCTTCAGAAGTGTGATGGAATAGTTTGGATCAAAATATATTCAGCTGTTAAAATGGCCCAGCCAAAGAACCAAAATAAAGTTGATTGAAAATCTGTCGCAAATCTGAAAAATGGTCAATGTCAACTCAAATTTATTTATATAGAACTTTAAAAACAGGTGTAAAACTGCACCAAAGAGCTGTACAAAAACAATAATAAAGTAAGTTGATGAAAAAAAAGAGAAATAATACAAGAAAAAAAATCTATATATATTGTTAAAATAATGAGTAATAATAAGTAAAAACAAAAAAAAAAATCCAAAAAAACAGAAGAGCTACAGTATCAGGCCTCAATTGAATACCAAAGAATAAAAACTAGTTTTAAGAAGCGATTTAAAATGATCCAGGATATGGGCAGATCTAATCTGGAAAGGCAGATTATTCCAGAGATTAGGAGCAAGACTGATGTCCTTTTCACTTGTCCGAGGGACTTTCAGTAGCAGCTGATTATTTGATCTTAAAGTTCTTGACACAGAATGAAATTTCAAAAGATCCTGAAGATAAGGAGGAGCTAACCCATTTAAAAATGTATATGTCGTTAAAAGAACCTTAAAATCTATTCAGTTTGAAACAGGCAGCCAGTGTAAGGAGGCCAGTATGGGCCTTATATGGTCATGCTTCCGGGTGGCTGTAAGAAGCCGAGCTGCTGCATTGTGGGTCACTTGAGGAAGCTGTATCAGGGATTTATCCATGCCTTCATATAATGAATTGCAATAATCCAATCAAGATGTAATGAAGGCAGATAATTCCTTCAAAGTCCTTAAAACAAAAATAAGATTTCACCTTTCCTAAAATCCGTAAGTGATAAAAGCTGAATTTAACAGAACTAACTTGTCAAATTTTAAACAGCTATCAAAGATGAAACTAAGACTCCTGACTGAAGTCTGACAAAACTGAGCTAAAGCATCAAGTATCAAATCTGAATGTGAAGGTTTTAACCAAATAATGTGACTTGAGTTTTACTATTATTTACTAAAAATTGTCGTCCAGAAATGTTTTCCATCCAATCAACTGAGTATAAATTATTTATAAAAGAACAAATTGCACCATTTTCAGTTCCTCGACGTGCCAAGACACCAAACACCAAAACACCTGCTGCTACGTATTGATGAGTGTTGAATCAAGGAGCTCGATGCAAATGTATGCCACATCTTTTGAATCTATATCTGCAAAATTTAAAGAAATTTTGAAAACCATGTATCTCTTTCCTTCCAGTAAGCAGGAAGGGTTGAAACCAGAAGTTTACATACACCAAATAAAAAAGACATCCCCCTTTTTTATCATTGTTTGAAGTTAAATCAGACCAAACTTCTCTTGCTTTGGGTTAGCTGGAATCACCAAAATGATATTTATCTGCTAAATGAAACAACAATGAGAGAAATAATATGCCAGAGATTTATTTGTTAATGTCTACAGAATGATAATGCTCTCTTGAAACAATGAGGTAAAGCCCAGATGATCATGTCTTGACTTTGGCAACTTCTGACAGGTTAACGGACACATTTGAGTTAATTAGAGGCTAACCTATGGATGCAGTTTAAAAAAGGTGTGTGTCATTTTATCTGGTGTGTATAAACTTCTGCTTTCAGCTGTGTGTGGGTTTTTTAATGGCAACTTTCTGGTTGTAACATGAAAAGATAGTTTAAGCTCTACTTTTTAAGAGGGACTGTACTTTGAAGCAAGAATAATGCCTAAGAAAGTAACATTAGGTTTAGCCATGAACTTTTACCGTTATTGCTTAAAAACTATGATAAACTGTTAAAAAAAAAACTAAAATAAATGGTCTATTTGAGTTTACTGGTCTAGTAAATCTGGTCTGGTGGAGAGACAATGTGAAATCACCACATAAAATGATCAGAATTCTCTAGTTGTGTTACTATTATTATGAGATTGGTGGTCATAATGTGACAAATGTTGAAAGGTTTTAGAGGTATGAATGTTTTTTACACAAACCACAATGGCTCAAAACAAAGACACAACCAAGTCATAGTTGGTCTTTGGAGGTTTCTCTTCTCCTCTTTTCTTGCTTTCTTTTCTTCTGTTTTCTTTTTCTTTCTTACAGTCAAAACAAATCAAAGGAATATTGGCAGAGGCTAAGCTTGAAACAAAGCATGATCATGAACATTCACAATCTGTCGCAGATAAAAGCCTGTTTCTGATCAGTCACCTGTACGTCATCCAGCAGGCGGGGGTCTCCTCTGAACTCAGGGAAGTTCTTGCAGATGTCCACGGTGCGGATCTTCTCCACCAGCAGGTCCGTTTTGTTGAGGAACAGGATGATGGAGACATTGAGGAAAAGCTTGTTGTTGACGATGGTCTCGAAGATGTTCATGCTCTCCACCAGGCGGTTTGTCCTGCGGTCCTCCATCAATACCTGCACATAAACACACTCTACATTATTCTTTGTTTGGGTTGTTTGGTTCCAAGCCTTATCAGAGGAACAATTAATGATTCAGCCATAATCACATGACCCCTGATTTGAACTGGAGCCATATCTGTGAGAACAAGCAGGGCTCCTCAGTGCACCACAAAGGCAGCTTTGTATCAATCTCAGATGTTGAGATTCTTGTCCATTTTGTAAGTCCAAAAGTCAACATTTTTACAGTATCAGAATTACATAATAATAATAGTCTATCCTGTGATGCTCTCTCCACATTATGCGCTGTATTTAGATCATTAATTATTCTAAGTGTCTCTCATGCAGCCTCTCCACCTACATAATGGTGCTGCTGTTAAGAGTCTTTTATTGCTTTACTTTAGTGCTGCAGCATTAGTTCAAAAGTGTTAAACCAGTCCTGCTTTAACCACCAAGGTGTCTGCAGCTTTATGATGTTTGTACTAACTAACCCTCCAGGTGTATTTTAGATGGTTTACCTACAATTCTCATTTTTAATTCCAGCAAATTTTATGTTTATACAAAATATAAATCAACATTTTTAACTGTCCATCATTTATACTCCCTGGTGCCCATCTCCAGTGGTTATTGGACAAGATGTGGGACAGGTCACTAGTCCATCACAGAGACGCAGGACAAATATTCATGCACACAACCATATGAAGAGAACATTTGCACGTATGGACAACATGCAGAAAGACTTACAGGCTGGGATTTTAACCCAGGTCATCTTTACTGTGCAGCCATTTTTAACCAGTATTTTCCAACCTTCAGTACATGTCATTTATATCAAAGAAACTGTACAGCTCAAAAATGCACAATATGTCTATAAATATTCCTGTAATATTATAAGAAAGTGCTGAGATATACCGTTTTCCATTGAACTAACGTATTTGCCACTTCGGCACAATCACGGTGAGAAACGTTTAGAGGATAAAAACACTAGACTCAGAGCAAAACTTAGATGACCCAGCTTTCTATTAGCATGTAAATGCACCATCTACACACCAATCTGGGAGCTCTGGAAGCGAAATGAGTCTCAAAAATAGTCGTGCATCGTAACCGGATTTGTGCGTAAATGCAGTTTTGTGTGTGTGTGTGTGTGTGTACTTTTTCAACATTTGTAGGCGTAGGAGAAGGTTTATTTTCTTTTTGCAGTTTACAAATCATGTTTCACAGATTCAGCTATCTAAAGTTACACATGAAGATCCTACACAAGTTACAAATCCAGTAGCACACACACAGATATTTTTACACTCTCAGATACTTTTACACATGCAGATATTTTGAGACTATTTTCACTCCATAATAGACTTCAATCTTACAGAAAACCTGTTTGGTTAGTTGGGATGAGAGAACATAAGTGAGGAACCAGGACTGTGTGAGGAGGAATGGTTCAACATCTCCTTTCTGTAAAATGATTTCTGTGTGCTGTTAAGTTCTTAAATTTGTGCGCATTTAAAATAAATATTTAGAGACATTCTAAGCCTGACCTTTAGATTCTAATGCATGCATGTGAGCTTAAGAATGCACTTACCTGGTCATATTCTGAAGAAGACACCATGAAGAGAATTGATGTAATCCCATCGAAACACTGAAACCACTTTTGTCGCTGTGACCTCTGACCCCCAACATCCACCATTTTGAAAGGAATCTTTTTGATGACAAAGTCGTGCTCAACAATCCCTTTGGTCGCTTTTCTTGCAAACAAAATATCTTGCTTGCTTGGAATATAGCTCTAGAAACAGGAGAGAGTCATTGTCTTGTATGAAGAAATAGAGAGATTATTTGAGTGAGACTCACCAGCTGTCCAATACGGTCCATGTTATCCAGAAAGTATTTGACTGATTCGCTCTGCAGGCAAGAAGGGAAGAAAAGAGCTTTGACTCAACTGTCATCTTATTACCTTATTGAGCACTGAAAGAACATAAATGGTTTAAAAAATGAAATTACAGCATCTAATATGATTATTAGAGCAATTTCATTTCTTGGCCTTAAATGATTCTTGTTCCAGAGAAGAGGCTTCTGATTAAATGACGCATAAATCAATGCAAACACAGAGACCAGATGATCCCCTGTAATCATATCAGGCCTATTATGTTTCTGTTAAATGTGCTGCTACTGCGTTTATGAACAGACTGGACCAGATGAGCAGAATATTGAATGTATATTTGAATCAATCCAGCACTGGATCAGAACCCCACGGACGAAATGATAAGCAATACATATTTTTTAATCCACAGTTTGAATTTGGGATTTGACAAGATGGATGCAGGTGCAGCAGTGGGTACTGGAGGTTCTCAAAGAAAATCAGAGATTTTTGTATATAAAACCACAGATGAGAGAGTAATCATAGAGGATGAAGTTTTAAACTTTATTGTCATCAAAATGACTCCTCTGTCACAAGATGAAATTGTACTGTTGGTGTCAAGCAATTTCTCATCTGAATGGATTGAAGAGTCCAAGCACTTGCTGTTTGAATTGTGTATGCTTCTGTATGCTGCATCAGGCATAAAGGCCCCCAACAGGACACTAATAACATTAAGACTGCCTAAAGGTGGGCGTGCCATGGTGGCGTAGAGGTTAGCGCTACCCACATTTGGAGGCCTTGAATCCTTGACGCGGCCGTCTGGGGTTCGACTCCCGGACCCGTCGACATTCACCGCATGTCTTCCCCCCTCTCCTTACCCCATTCCTGTCAGCCTACTGTCAAAATAAGGGACACTAGAGCCTGCAAAAAGCCCCCTGGGGGAAAAAAAAAAAAAGACTGCCTAAAGGTGTTCAATGAATGTGGAGAGAACATTCCCAGTTTTGTCTCACACTTCCTGGATGAGCTACCACCTGTCGGATTTGGCAGAATGGATGTGTAAGCTCTGCTGAGCCGAAGGGAGCAGCTGAGCAGAGACATATCGAGCCTGAGAGAGGCAACGGAGACCCAAGCAAGTACGAACAAAAACCTTGGAACAAGTACAGTAAATGAGCATTAATATTGTGTCATACAATGTGCGTGGGTTGAGTGTAAGACATACATATCAAATCACATCGTCTTGTGATGAATAAATGTCTGGAAACGTGTGATGTATTGTGCAACCAAGAAGACACTTTTTTACCTAAGCAGGACCTAGAAAGACTCAAATCCCTGCTTGAACATTTTTATGGTGCAGGTGAATCTACCACTGGCTATAGCACCAAGTTAGTGCAGGGCATAATTTCTGGCGGCATTGCAGTGTTGTGGCATAAAAGTTACGATCAGCTGATTAAAGTGATCAAACTGGAGGTTGATTGGGCTATAGGACTCGAGTTCAGTTTTGGAAATAAAAAGTTTATCATCATATTGAATATATATACACCTTATGAAATCCCTAAGAATGAAGAAGTATATCTTAATAGGCTGGCATATCTTGTATCATATATCCAGGACAATCCATTCACTTCTTTTTTCATTGTGGGTGATATGGATGCTGATGTAACAGCAAGTTTTGTTTAGCTAATGAGTTGATTCTCTCTAGTGAAATGCTCTTGCCTGTTGACAGCTACCCTTACATCAGTGAAGCGTGGAACACAACATCATGGTTAGACCATGTGCATCGTCTGCACTGACGACCATCAGAATTAAGTATGAAATTGCAACATCTGATCATATCCTTTTCTCTTTGTCTATAAAATGGGCAATTTACCAGACCTTTAGCCCATGAGTAATGACACCCAAGAAGAGAAAATAAATTGGGACAATGTCACTGAGCAGAATCTTAATCTGTTCTGCATCCACTCTGAAACCTTGTTGAACGGTATTGTTTTGCCAAAGTGCAGTTATATGTTCAGACATAAACTGTAAAAATTAGTAACATGGCAAAGAGTTGTGCTCACTGTATGAGAAGGTTGTAGAATCCCTTCTTATCTCAGGTTGGTCTTTGTATAAAACAATAAAGCACAAAGCAAAGCCAGGGTGGAATGAGTATGCAAAAGAGCTTAATGTAGAGGCCAGAAGGGCTTTCAAACTGTGGGCTAAATTAGGCAAACCTAGACAAACCTAGCAGGAAAATGCTAATTTTAAATATGCTTTAAAGTTTATCAAGAGGGATGAAAATGCACTTAAATCTGAGTCACTTGCAAGGAAATTACAACATAATAGTCCCACTACATTTTGGAAAGAAACTAAAAGAGTCAACAATCTAAAAACGTTCTTATCAACAAACATTGATGGTGTAAAAGGACCAGACAAACTGTTTAATTGTATTCAGAGTAATCCTTTTGTGATAGACAACATAGACATGCATGAGGAATTATTATTTCTGCACAAGAAGTTAATGATATTGTTATAAAGTTGAAAAATAATAAGGCATGTGGTGCGGAGAAGATTTAAAATTTGCTAGTAAGAAAATTTTTCCTTTGTTGGCTATTTGTTTCCCTGGGTTTTTAATTCATGGCATTGACCAAATTCTATATTGTCTGTGATTTTAGAGCCTATTGTAAAAGATAAAGCTGGTAAAATAAATAGCAAAGACAACTATCGGCCTGTAGCTCTGGCCAGTACTTTGTCAAAAGTCTATGAGAGGGCTATGTTAAATAGAACTGAGAAGTTTATAGTCACATGTGATAACCAGTTTGGTTTCAAACCAAACCTTGGCACTGACATGTGCATTTTGCTCCCAAGGAAATCTTAGATTTATACAAGAGACATAATACCACAATTTTTATGTGTTTGATAGATGCATCAAAAGCATTTAATCATGTCAATCATGAAAAATTGTATTATAAATTACATCAGAGAGGAGTTCCGAAATATTTAGTAAGAATAGTAGTATATTGGTATTCTCACCAGACTATGTCTGTAAAATGGGGAAACTCTGTATTGTCTTCTTTTTATATGGGTAATGGTGTGTGACAAGGCAACATTTTATCTCGACTTTTCAACCTGTATATGGATGATTTATCTAAGCTGTTGAGTCAATGTAGGACTGGCTGTCAGGTTGGCAATAGAACCATCAACCCACTTGATGTATGCTGACGATCTTGTGATCTTTTGTCCATAAAGTGCTCGTCTGCAGCAACTGTTAAGGGTTTGCTCACAGTATGGCTTAGTGTATGATATTAAATATAATGCAAAAAAAAGCAGCATCATGATTGTCAAGAACAAAGAAGACACTAAATTATCTTTCCCTGACTTCCCCCTGACTAGCAGCATCCTCCAAGTTACTGATGAGGCCATCACATTGCCGCTGACCTGTCTGATGATAGAGACATAATTACAGGCAGCGTTGTGTGCAATATTTACAAGCTAATATGCTCCTTCAGAAGTTCTCCATGTGCTCATCATCTGTCAAAACTGCACTCTATAAAACATATTGTACTAAAATGTATACTGCCCACCTGTGGCGGCATTACAGGAAAAGCAGTATGCATAAACTCCAGGTCTCTTACAATGATGACATGAGGATACTGCTTAGGGTGCTGAGATGGAGTAGTGGCAGTCAGATGGTTGTAAATGCCAATGTACCAACTTGTGCTGCTGTGCTTCGAAACATGGTGTACAGATGTATGTGTAGGTTATTCTCTGACCAACTCTGTTCAGAGCTCAGTGAGGCTCTTCTCTAGTTTGTGGAATCACTGGGGCCTTAGTTTATATGGCAGTGGATGATTATTTTATTTTTATTGTTCTTGTTGTTCTGTTTCTTTTTTTATGGACCATAATAGTGTCTGAATAAATAGAATTCATTTCTTGCTTGATTGATTGATTGATTGATTGATTGATTGATTGATTGATTGATTGATTGATTGATTGATTGAGAGAGAGTCTCGACTTTGCATAAATTCATTCTTTTTTAAGGGGCTGAAATTATAAACCAACGACTGCATGCTCAGTCAATTATGACATTTTTTAAAAGTATAAATATTTTACTATGACTTTATTCCATATATGGCAGGCAAAATAAGTACTGAATACATCAACATTTTTCTTATCATCTTAATTTTATTGTTAATATGTAAAATTATAACTTTCTATAAAAAAAGACAAAACAGAACAAGAACAGAAATAGCAGTTTTAATGCGAAAAGGTTGAGGTTACAGAAGGTTGCTGCTGACATCCTGTAAAATAATTCCCACAAGTTCCATTTTGCACAGAAAACAGGAAGGAAATGGTTTAAATCTGCACATTGCATTAAAAAATGTGATCAGTGTGACTTTGTAACAGGAATAGGAAAAATGCTGAGCCGCATCAGTGAATAAATCATATGTCTTGCTGCAGTGGTTCACTCTTTTCTGGCAGAATATTTTTATGTTCTGATGGCAAGACATTAAAAGTATAATATAATTCTTTGCACCATTGCACACAGGGATTTTACTTCTTTTCAGTATATACCTGAATGCTTTCTGTGGAGTTTACAGTTTAGGCTGAATGCTTGGTGCTGTTTGTAGCAACAGCTGATTTCACTTTATTTCTCTGCAGCATAAAATCAATTGACCGCTTCTCCAAGCTCAGGTTCTGCACTCCATCACAGTTTTCTCTACGCTCCTCAACCCACTGTTGAGCAGTAATGTAAGTGCATGCTCCTCTTCCCTCCGATGGACTACACAGCTCACCTACGTTTTATGAGGCTGCTAATTGATTTCTGAATGGAACAGAGAAACAGTATAATCAGGTTATAGCTGCATGGCAGCGTAACGCACTGCAGGTTATGCTGCCAAGCAGCCAACTTCAAATCTGAGACTTAAACTGAAGCCTAGCTTTCTGCAAAGCTTGAAATGGAATCAAATTGATTTCCTAACAATGGTTAATGACTGATTTCCTCTCTTCCTTTTTCTTTCTTTTAAATACCCTCCCATTCAACAGGAAACAGCTGTGCGTGTGAACACAGAGCAGAGAACATGGGCGAGGGGGGGAGAGCACAAACCTGTTCAGCAATTTCAGTGCAGAAACACAAACTTGTACAGATAGCAGCTTTTTGCAAAAGTCCCTTCTTCTCTTTGATCAGCCATGACACAGAGGCCTCTCCGTGTCTGGCCCCATATGCAGGAAATGTGACCATAGTGACCCCGCTGGTGACCCAGCCATTGACCTACTGTGTTGCATCAATAGAAAGCACAAAGCTGGGATTTTGATTAGCAGCAGCGGCAGTAGGTGGGGATATGGGGGGTGGGTGTTCAGAGGAATAGTGAGGGATTCCAATGAATACATACATCAGTACTGCGACAGACTAGCGACCTGTCCAGGGTGATCCCGCCTCTCGCCCGAAATGTTCGCTGGAGATAGGCACCAGCACCCTCCTGACCCCACTAGGGACAAGGGTGTAGAGAAAATGGATGGATAGAGATACATCAGTAAATACACTGCCTGGCCAAAATAAAAGTCGCCACCTGAATTTAACTAAGCAAATAGGTACAAGCCTCCTATTGGATAATTACTGCATAGGCAATTATCTTTTATCTGGCAACAAGTTATTTAACCCCAGCTGATGCAATGAGTAGCTCCTCATTTCTTAAACAACCATGGCAAAAGGCACATCATGTGGTCATGGAAAAGACGTTAGTCTGTTTAAGAAGGGTCAAATCATTGGCCTGCATCAAGCAGAGAAAACATCTAAGGAGATTGCAGAAACTACTAGAATTGGGTTAAGAACTGTCCAACGCATCATTAAAAACTGGAAGGATGGTGGGGAACCATCGTCTTCCAGGAAGAAATGTGGTCGGAAAAAAATCCTGAATGATCGTGATCGGCGATTACCGTATTTTCCGGACTATAAGTCTCTCCGGAGTATAAGTCGCATTTTTTGGGGAAATTTATTTGATAAAATCCAACACCAAGAGCAGACATGTCATCTTGAAAGGTAATAAAAATAGAATAGAGGCAACAACAGGCTAGTACGGTATGCTAACGTTACATGACACAAAAACAACGAACTGAGAACGTGCCTGGTATGTTAACATA
>CAEFZX010003925.1:0-15434 GCA_903066825.1 Alfaro cultratus | reverse complement strand
GTCATCCGGGAGGGACTCAGAGTAGAGCCGCTGCTCCTTCACGTCGAGAGGAGCCAGTTGAGGTGGCTCGGGCATCTGGTTAGGATGCCTCCTAGACGCCTCCCTGGTGAGGTGTTCCGGGCATGTCCCACCGGGAGGAGGCCCCGGGGAAGACCCAGGACACGCTGGAGGGACTATGTCTCTCGGCTGGCCTGGGAACGCCTTGGGGTTCCCCCGGAAGAGCTAGAAGAAGTGGCTGGGGAGAGGGAAGTCTGGGCTTCCCTTCTGAAGCTGCTACCCCCGCGACCCAACCCCGCGTAAGCGGAAGAAAATGGATGGATGGATGGATTATATTGTAATAATTTCTTTTTCTTTTTTGTTCTTCAAAATAAAGTGTGCGCAAATAAAAAAGCCACACTCCTTTCCTCTGCAAGAGGAGCAGGTGCATTTCATGGCAAACTAGGGTAAAATCAGGCCATTCTTTCTCTGAAGAGACAGAGACAGTAATCATACATGTGAGCAGCACAGATTGCGTCTGTCTGCCATCTTGGCCCGCCTCCGTTTGTCCGTCCTCCTCCCGGGTCACTAGTGCGCCGACTCTTTTTTTTTTTCTTCTTCTTCTGAGTTAGAGTGGCTAACCACCATCCTAACTCCTCCAACCTCTCACCGCACTGTCACAGTACCTACTGCCATCTAGTGATAAGGAAATTACATGATTACGCCACTAGTCACTACTACAACACAAACACTCGAAAATGGCATGAACGTAGAGGAAAGTATGAGTATGAGGAAGGGATGGGTTGATGTTCATGTGTGCCCATACATATGATGTGGCTCTTTGCGGTAACTTGGTAAAAAATGTGGCTCTTGGTCTTTGTCTGGTTGGCCACCCCTGCTCTAATGTATTTTCTCAATAACATAATTATGCAGCATTAAGTATTGTGTGCAATTATGCTTACCTTTGCTCCATCAGGACCAGCTGGACCAGCTTCTCCCTCTAGGCCTGGCTCTCCCTGCACACATAAATACATACAAAACTCCAAAGTGAACCAATTCTCCAGCTTTTCAGTAAACCAGGTAGTTTCATAACTCAGTTCAGACAAACTCACCCTCTGTCCTATGAGTCCTTGCTCTCCGATGTTCCCTGATGGTCCAAGCCCCCCCTGAGACCCAGAAACAGCAAATTTTAAGTGTTGATATAAAGAACCTACATGAAACATTTGGGCATAATTACGATGGTTTAGTTTGCTTGCCTTCTCCCCAGGTTCGCCTGGAAGTCCTGGTTCACCCTCTTTGCCATCAGGACCCTAGAAAAGTGTCCATAGTAAAATTATAAACCTGATTTAAAATGTTAAGATAATTTCACTGCATGAAAACAATACATCAATGCTAAGTTCCATTATTTACTATCTTAACTGTAGTCAAAATGAAAAAGGACGCATGTCAGCTGTAGTTAATTCGCTTAATAGGGTAGATTGCTGATATAATTTTATTAATCCAGTGAAAGAAGCTAAGAATTACATATTTGTATTTTACTTGTAATAAAAACGGATGTAAATATATGTATCTGTGCAACTCCTTGAATAAGTTTGTAGAACTCTTAAACTTTTTCCAATTTTGTCCTCTCACAAACATTAATGCACTTTGTATTGACAGACCAACACAAAGTGGAATTTTTTTTTCATAATTTACCATTTTTGTTTTATTTACAGATCAAATCAGATAATTATGGAGTATTCAGCCCTTTTTGCTTTGATACCACTTTTAAAAGTGTAACTTAAAAGTCAGAGACAGCTCTTTGACAAGTTTAAAGCAGTGTTAAGTGATTAAACAATATCCAAAGCTTTGCCCATGACATGAAGAACTGTTCAGCTCTTCATCTGACATTGTTAAGAGCACGAAATACCTGAAAACCTACCAAAACACCTAAACTGACAGGCTGGAAAAGAGGCAAATAAATCAAACACAGAAGAGGCCCGTGGTAATTCTCTGCAAATATCCACAGATCAGGTGAAAGAATCTCTTGACAAGACAGATATTAATCATTTTACAAATCTAGCTGCTGTGGAGAAGTGGCAATAAGAAAGCAAATGTTGGAAGAAAGCTGTGGAAAATCCTGCCTCCAGTTTGTCGTAAGTCATATAGAGGTCACAGTTAACAGGTAGGTGTAGTCAGATGAAACCAGACTTTCACTTTTTGACCAACAAGCAAACTGCTATGTTTAGGAAAACTGACAGTGGCCATCATCCTGAACACACCAGCCCCATAATGAAACACGGTGATTACAGCATCATGTTGTGGGAATGCTTTTCTTCAGCAGTGACTGGGAACATGGTCAGCGATCATGAGAACAAGAATGAAACTAAATCAACGGCTAATCCTAAAGAAACCTGTTAGAAGCTACAAAAGACTTGGGACTTTGGTAGAGATAAGATAATTTTATTAGTCTCCCATAGGAGAAATTCATCTTGGAAGCAGGGGCAAAAACTGCAATACAACAATAAAAAAACCATCCAAAGGGACAGTGACCATGAATAAATACATAAGAACATAAAAACATAAAAGCAAAGTGTCAGATCGGCAGTACATCCCCATACACATTTCCATTCCAAGATGCACTTTCCAGACAGACAATATTCCTGAACGTACAGCTGGAGATTAGACATCTTATTTAGAAGCTGAGGTAAGACTTGAAAATAGATTTTCCATCTGACTGATCTTGCAGCTGCAATTAAGAGAAAAAAGTGCTTCTACAAATTATTGACACATAGGTAAGGTATACGCATTTCAGATTTTATTTGGAAACACATGTGTGCTCAATTATGTGTTAGTCTGCTACATTGAAGCTCAAGAAAACACATTGACACTTGTGGATGCAATGTGAAAAGATGTGAAAAGTTGAATAGCTTTGCAAGGTGTTGTATATTTGCTTACCTTTGGACCAATTTCTCCTAACAATCCAACAGTCCCAGGTGGTCCGGATGGTCCCTGCAGACGACAACATGGTAGTTTGAATGATCATTACATTAAAAAAATCAGATCTAGTACTATTTGTACAAAAACAACAACATAAATAGAAAAATAAGCAGAGAATGTATGGATTAAACCTATTTGATGACCTAACCAACATAACAAGCAACTTATTTATGCTGTTCATCATAAAATACAATCTCGAAGTGTAAGCTTATCATGTCTATGATGGTTGGTCTTCTATTATAAAAAAATTGCTGACTATAGGGGGAAATAGAAATCATAACTCCACAGCTGATGTATAAAAATCCAAATAATGAAGATTCACTCAAACTTCCCACATTTTCATTTATTTATATTTCAGAAAAAAAGCTCAAAATAAGGAAACAGAAAGAAGGAAGGAAGGAAGAAAGAAAAAAAAGAAGGGAAATATATGTCAAAATTGAATTCCCAAACAGGAAATCTTTATATATCAGCAATCTATTATTGGTAATCACAGGTCAAAATCAAATGTGAAGGCTTGCCTGAGAGTGAATCTTTAAAGGCAGCGTTTTGACCTTACATGACAACCAAGGCTGCAGCAATAATTAAAATATTACCAAAGTTATCAGCACAGAAATTTGGAAAATGAACAAATATGGAGGCAATGTCTACTAAAGTTATATTTTCAAAGCTCTTGTTATCTGCAATTTATGCTAAAACCTACAACAAAAAAAAGAAAAATGAGACAACTTTGACAGCTTCAGTGGGAATGTCACATAGAAACACACAAATGAGTAATATAATGTTTTAATCTTCATTTCTGTGTTTCACCAGTTCTGATTTACTTCAGATTGAGGGACGGGAGAATTAAACTAAAGTTCTATTTTTTGGAAGAGATGAAGACATGTTTGATGAGCTGGACTGATAATATCACAAAGAGGTTGAGGGCTGGGTCAAGAGTTTATAAGTCTAAACATACCGGGTCGCCGGCTATTCCCTTGTCCCCTGGAGGTCCAGAAGGCCCTTGGATTCCCTGACAACAAAACAATCTGTGAGTTTAGGAAGATGGCAGCACATCATCTAAAATTAACACAATAATCGCCAATAAACACAAGCTGCTTATTTTTTTAATAAACATAGTTCATAATGCTAGATCACAAAAGCATTATGAATTAGATTTTAGAAAGTTTCTTCTTCTTTTGGCTTTCAAAGCAGATATTACCATATTCCTGGCATCTGTCTCAGCTACACCAACCCTCTGCCAATTCTCCTTCACTACATCCATGAAGCTCTGTCCAATAAATCCACCACTGCTCCTCTACATACAGTATGTGTGAACCATTTCAGCCTTGCATCTCTAACTTATGTGTTAACTTATCTATTTATTGAACAACTTGTTTATTTTCAGTTATCTACAACAACAAAAAACAAAACATTGAACTTACTAGAAAACCTTTTGGCCCAGTGTCTCCCGGGTCTCCGATCTTTCCCTGTGGGAACATAAAGGATGGCAAGACAGGATTAACAAAAGTCAATTGTGGAAAACTAGAGCTGGTTAAAATCAAACCTGTTTTAAAAATATTTTTCTTTTATCTTGACTAAACATATTAATGAAATGAGGGAATTAAAATGATTAATTTGACTTGTGTCTGACAGATATTAGAAGTGTTACTAAAAAATAACAGATAACATTATATTTGCTTCCACTTAGTATTAAAACAACAAAACATTTTCAAAGGGTTGAATACTTTTGAATGGGATTTTATGTATGGATCAAATCTGATAAATTAGCATACAATAAAAATGGAGTAATGTTCTATGGTCACATATGTAAGTCTAGTAATATACTCTACAAAAAAACCCAACAAAAAACTATGAAAAAATAGAAAATGATTCTTTTTTATATTTGAGTCTGGATCTCAACCTTGCTGGTTCAAAGCAGAGGTTCTTTGAGAACATAGTAGCCAAAAACAAAACAAAACACACATCTGACATAGAAACAAAAAGTAGAACGGTGTTTAGGAGCTTCACCTGTGATCCTGGGAAACCTATTTTTCCTGGAGGACCATCAGAACCCTTCAGTGAAGAGAAAAGATGAGATAATCAGTGTCAAGTTGATTGCATACGTACTATTCCTCAGATAAAACGAAAGACAAGTGAAGTTCGCCACCAATTTCTTTTAAGTGTTTGTTTTTGAAAAAAATATGTAATTGCTATGTTCAGACAGTTCAACTGTATAATTTTATTGAGTACATGCCAGCACTCTTACCTTCTTGCCCTCTGACCCCATCTCTCCTGTTGGACCATCAGGCCCCATGGCTCCCTGAGAAAACGAGACATGTGTCACTTCACCAACAGAGGTCACTGTAGCACCACCAGACAAAACAACCAGCATGTCCTCATGTGAGGGTCGCAATATCTGTAAACTGCACTTCTACAAAAAGTAAATAAATAAATAAATAAATAAGTAAATTAATAAATGTATGCAGAGTCTTGATATACTAAAAGGTGGCTGACCTTTCTAGTAGTGAAACTCACTGACCTTATCCTAACATTTATTTTGCCACTGGATTCAGGGCAAGAGAGTTCAAACTTAAATAAACAAAAGATCAACACAGATCAACTGTTTATCTTACATGAGTGAAACCTTCAAACATGATTAATCCAAACTGCTGCAAACTCCTGTTAGTTCAGTGACCAATAAAAGCAAATATAAGTCAGGGTAGCGTTCCAATACAGTTCATCTGCTTTGCACCTGCATCCAGTCAAATTTCATAGCTTTACTCTGGAAAATGCAGCATTACCGACATAGCGATGCTCACTAATTAACAGTGAATACATTGAAAATCTCTATCAATCTCCTGGTTGTTGGTTGTTATACAAGTATATTTTTTTTTTCATGGCAAGTTTCTGAGGACATCACACTGAAGGAGGCCTTGTTGTTCGACTGATTGATGACCAGGGGCAGTGAGAGTCTGGCCCAGAGGCAATAACAATAGCTGAAGTGCTATAAGCCTATTATACATAGAGCTGGATGACCACTGCTCATTAACATTCCTGTCTGGGGTACCTGCTTCCCGCTGGTTCCGTTTATATTGGCTGATTAGCTGATGAGTAGGGAAAATATTCCACCCCCTCCACTTCCAGTCAAATAATTAACAAAAAGAAACGAGCTACATCCAGTTACTTTAATGTACCGTGGATTCAAGACTCTTTTCTGACTAACAACAATGGCAGACAAAATGAATACCGAAAGCATGAATTCAACCAGTTCAATTTAAACCAGCTCAGAAGCAACCACAAACTGCTGAGTAGTAGGAATAATGATCTGCAACATGGCACATATTAACTCTGGATTTGTTCCTTAGATAGCCAGAGAAATCATTCGTTCCAGATATTTTAAAATGAAAACATTGGATACAGTGTTGGATTTGTAATACTTGGGACTCTCGTTTAATAATTTTAAGTAGTTTTTAAGCTGCTTAAAATTACTAAGTAGCTTAAAAACTACTTAAGTTCTGGGATAATGCAATCCCGGAACTTTTCCACATGTTGTAACATTAAGACCACAAATGTTAACATACTTCATTGGGATTTTATGTGAGAGATTACCACAAAAGGGTGATAATTGTGTCGTGGAAGAAAAATATGTATTAATATTTTTTTGTAAAAAGGACCATAGTGCAATATGTATTTATATTCAGCCACTTTTTCAGTCAATTATTCCATTCATTGCTATTAAATCTACAAGTTATTTGCAATAAGCCTCTATAAGTTTTTCACATCTAGAGACTGAAAGTTATGTCATTTCTACTTAGGTAAAAAACCTAGAGACTGGAGAGAGAACTGGTGTGAACATACATATACATTTTCCAAGTCTTGATTCTCAATGGAATTTAGGTCAGGCCATTCTAACACATGAAAATGTGTTAGAATTTGATCCTCAACCATTTCATTGTTGCTCTGGCTTTCTGTCGCTCTTCTGCTGGAAGCTGAATCTTCGCTCTAGTCTCCAGTGTTTTGTGTCAATCTGACCTGAACACATTCTGCCACATGTTTTCCGGGTCCTCCGGCTTGTGACAAACTATAAACAGGACTTCTTGTCCTTTTCTTTGCTTTTCTTCTACACAGGAATGACTTGCGGAGTGCATGACTGTATAACCTAATCCTGTCTTAATCCCCTAAACAATTTCATCCCTGACCTATCTTGTGTGTTCCTTTCATCTTATTATGTGGTTTGTTCTAAAAAAAAACAAAAAAAAAAACCAAAAAAAAACTCTTAGACCTTCACAAAACTACTGGACATATATTGAGAATAAAATTAGCAACACTTCCAAATTGTGGGACTCTAGGAAAGTTGAACTGAATTCATTCAGTGTAAAGGGAGCTGAATAAAACTGTACCCTACATGTTCGAGGTATTTCTTGGTGAAATGTTGGAAAACCATTAATCATCTTTTGCTCATTTCACATTATGCAACAATTTAAACTTAACACAGCATTATGAAGCCTGTGGTTGTAACATGACAATATGAAGGTAAATGTTCGGTGAGTGAAAATAAAGACAGAACTGGATCCAACTTTTTTATGTTCTGAAGCCATCCTGCAGACACTTTCACA
Organism: Alfaro cultratus; assembly: GCA_903066825.1. NCBI lineage: Eukaryota > Metazoa > Chordata > Actinopteri > Cyprinodontiformes > Poeciliidae > Alfaro > Alfaro cultratus. The sequence continues at coordinate 7,884 of CAEFZX010003925.1, read as the reverse complement.
TTATTCCAAAATTGAATCTGAGTAGAGGCAGATGTTTTTCTGTCACTATTATTTTCTACATAGAGCTTTACACATGAAAGACATATGGTGTATATACAGCTAATTTTTTTTAACTGTACCCAGTCTCATCATACATCTTCTTATGAGTTGTTTCAGCTTTATTTTTAAGCTGGTGTTGAGTGTTACTTTCAAAAAGAAAAATATTCTTTTTCCGTAACTTGTTTCTTGCTGTGATGAAATGTTTTGTGTAGGTAAATGAATCATTCAGCTTTCTAATCTTGGACAAAGCAAGGGAACCTGCTGACATTAGCATTAACCAAAAACACATACTGGAGTGAGAGTATGCCCAGGCCAACCACAGCAAGGCCAGTGCTCCATAAAGGCTTCCGACAAAAAAATAACCTCAAGGTTATTTTCTCCTCCTCACATGGTTAACAGGAAAAAAAAAGTTCTCTAAACTTAGAACTAAGATTCTTAGATTACATAAGCATAGGATTAAGATGTTTCGGCTGACTTAATCTTCTTTGCCTTGAAAACAGAGAACAAACATGACTATATTAAAGCCACTGTCTCCAATATTTAAAAGTATTATTGGTGCATAAGTTTTGAAAGCAAGGTATTCTTTTTATAAGAAATTAATATAATCATGGTTGGTTTCAGGCGTGTATTCATTTCAGACTGTCTATCCATCTTTAACAGAGAAAAAAAAATGCCAGAACGAAACTGATCATCAACCACACCCATAGTTAGACACGGTAGTGGGGGCATCATCATCATCATCATCATCATCATTGTCATGTGTGGACGATAACACACACGACATAGAAGATATTCAGAATTGTTACAAAATAATGGATGGAGCTACAATTAGGGTAACCCTCCAGGAAAACTTCTTAGAGGATTGAAAACTCTTCAAATCAAACTTAAATCTGATTGAGAATCTGTGACAAGAAAGATGACATGCTCACACTCCAATACTACTGAGTTTAGGGTGTTTTGCAAATAGAGGGCATTTTTAAAAATCATTTTAAATGTGCTGCTTTCTGCAAACCAAAAGGCTTGTAAATGCATGTATCCTTTTGCAGTGACTTAACAATGATGTACTACTACTTATTAGTAGTACACCACATAAATGCCTGTAAAATTTATTTAAGTTTGCTGATGTAAAGTGAAACAATGTCTCTGAGGAAGCTTAATGTCACCTCACTGGGTTCCTGATGTTTTCCAGTAGTGCAGAAGTTGCAGAAGTAGCTGTTTATTCCTCCCATAAACAAACATCAGAATATTTACACACTTGCTTGAGCCAAACTGGCTGATGCTGGGACGCCTTCACAGCAGATCAGAAATTAAAGCTTGTCTCAACCTGCTAGCTCACCCGCAAGCCTTTGGGTCCTCTGGTGCCGGCTGGCCCACTTGCTCCAGCAGGGCCCTAATGAACAAAAGAGAAAGAAAAAAAGGGAATAAAGGGGAAAGGAGATGGGGTAGAAAAAGAGTAAAAAGGATGGAAAGATAAAACAAAGGTTTACACTGACAGACCAGAGGGCCCCCTGGCTGTTGACCCCAGGGAGGGAGCAGCCTGACCCCGGGAACACAGTATAGGGTTTGTTGTTAGATCTGTCACTCACACCAATTAAAGAGCCCGCTCAGGAATCCTGTCCTGCTGCCCCCAAAGTTCCATGTTTATGTTTGTTTTGGTGGCTCAGTGGCCCCCACTTTGAACCGGGGCAGGGCCTGCTCTAAGCCAAGCACGGGCCACGGTAGAGACACACCTCAGGGACGAGGGGGGCTGGCAGCAGCTTGTAATTGGTTATAGGTGTTGGGTTTATGACTGACAGGCGGATAATGCGCATTCAGCGGGAGGCTGTCAAAGTTCATAATGCTCAGGAAAGCTCTGCAGCATATTGGGAATAAGAGCCCTACAGAATGAGATTGTCTACATTTGCTAAAGTTATAGTTCTAGTAAAAAGAGCATTCAGTGATTTTTTTTTGAGTGCAAAATAAAAAAAGGAGGAGGGGAAAAAAAGTGATGACTTACTGGTCTTCCTGGTGGTCCAGGAGGTCCAGTCTCACCTGGCGTCCCTGGGTGGCCCTGTTGTGTTTGCACAAATGCACAAAAGACATAAAATCAAACTTTAAATTACAAAAGAAAATGATACAAAGGAGCTTTCATAGTTTATTAACAACACAAATTTCTAATTCTGCAGCTCTTGCAGTGACTGGAAAGAAGTTTCTCCAGAGTTAATTCTCCAATTTGGAATTAATTACAGAAGTGTTCAAATTAATTTGATGTAAATCAACTAGACTGTGCAGAGTTTTCTTAGAAGGAATATATCGACTGTCTTGCTGGAGAAAGACTCTGTGCTTGAAAACAGATTTAATGCGCAAATAGAGAAAATCAGAGGGGCCAGAGGACAGCCTGAGGAGCTGATTTTATATAAGAAAACATGCCACTTCTGGCTCCTTTTTTCTCTCGCTTCTTTTCTTTTTTCTTTATTTTATTGGGCCGGCCCATTTGTAAAAGTCGAACGGAATAATGGGGAATGTTTTGGTCAGACTCCCCAGAACATCTGAGAACAATAAAATCCATTCAGTCTGCTTGCCTCGCAGCGTAGCAGGCACCTCTGACGTCATGAGCCCGCAGAAATGAAACATCGACGCTTACAGTAAGCGCTTTCTGTTAGCAGCTTCTCTCATTTTTAGTGATGCCTTCTTTTTCCAAAGGGTCTGTTTCTGTTTTGGAGATGAGGAAGAGAGCCAACAGAGAGCTTCCTTTAAAGTGAGAATGTGTATGAGCGGTAATGTCCTCAGTGGAAATCCAGCTGGCTCTGAGCCAACAGCAGTGATAACTAAATCTTCATCCTCTCCAAACAGTCATATACACTGAGTGGTCCATAAAAGAAAAAAAATGTAAAACATTAAAGTAGCCATTTTTCTGAATTTGAAAGTGGACCGTATAGGTTTATTTTTTTGACCAACTTGGAGCTTTGTCAAAGAAAACATCCCAATTATGCTTCACATGTGTCTAGACTGAATAAACAGTTGTAGCTGTTGAAACAAAAGGGAAGTGTGTGCAGTACAAAACCTAAAAATAAATTAACTCACGAAGGTGATATTAATTTATGTGCTTTTTTTTTGGCTGCATGTGGTGGAAAACTAACACAGCACATCACCCAGAGCAAGCTAGACTTGGTAATAGCAGCACCAGGCTGCAGGGTTGCTTATTTTCTCCCCAGCAGCAGTTAATAAGAGTTGATGGGAAAATGGATTGAGCAAACGTACAGAGCAATTCTGCAAAATAATCTGTCAGAAGTTGCACAAGACATGACACAGGGAGAGGTTCACCTTCAGACACTATGAAATGATTTAAAAGACATTTGTGTATTCACATCATACCCAAATTGAATTGAGAATTTGTGAAAAGATTTGAAGATAATTCTTCCCATCCTGATATATTCTATTCAAAAGAATGCCCCAAAATGTTGGTTTCTGGATGTACAAAGTTAAAGGACCAATACTCAAAAAGTCCTGCTGCTGAATTTGCAGCAAAATGGTTTTTTTTTTGCAAAGCACTATCTTAGTGGGGATGAACACAAATGAATGCAGGCACAATTATGCACCACTTTCTATTCGTCTATCACACACACAGTCTCCCCCAAATTAATAATAAAAAAAAGTTTGTGGTTGTAATGAGAACATTTTTTAAAATGATTAAGGAGTGTGGATCTTTTTGCAAGATAAAGTATGGAAAAATTCAAGGATTTTCAAACGTTTCACGTACAGTCACAGAATTAGGAACAAAAAAGCCCTGAGAATTCATAAATAATCTCAAGGAAAAGAAGTGTTTGTAGCTCCAACAGCCATCATAAAGGATCACGTCCTGCAGAACTAGGGACTATGCCAATACTCCTGCAGGACTATTCATTTTTTTTTCATTCTTTTATTTTTTTTGGAAGATCTTTTTGGCATTTAGGATGATTTAAAACTTTCCGTAGTAATAAGATCCCAATAGCAAAATAAATCATTTTATGGGTTCTGTTGGAATAACCACCCTTTGTTTGAGTCAGTATTGCACCATTTACAACTAGACTTCTTTGGCCATATGGTGAACATGAGATGTAACAGTAAGGACCCAAATAACTCAAACAGTGATGTGACTTTACTCTCCTTTTTGACCTAACTCATTCTCTCCATACACCTTTGGGAAAGTAAGGAAACTTTTTCGCACTTGGATTATCATAAGCTAGTTTAGACCTTCCTTCTAAGGACTAAGCTAGGGGAAAAAATTATGAATTTAGTTTTTTAAACAAGCATTAAAACATTGTGGCAAAACAAAGCCAATAATGCATAAAGCTCACTTTAATGGACAGATAATTAACACAAAGTTTGTGACTGATTTCTGACCATGTGAATTTGAAGAAATATGGGGGTTAGTTATAATAGCTGCCCAGTAGGTGGCAGTGTAGGGAGTTACACTTCAGAATCAGAAGGCCAAGATGAAGAGCTGTGTCCTTTGACAACCCTTGTAATGCAAAGGGTATCATGAAACATTGTGATCGTTACTGATGAACCACTTTATATCTATATTCATGTTTAAATTTATGATTGAACATTCTATTTAGTGGTATTCGTGAGTTTATTATTTTATTTTGTTTTTCTTACCATTGATCCTTTTACTCCGGGTGGTCCGGGAAGGCCCATTTCTCCTCGGTCTCCCTAAAATGCACAAGTATAAAATTTAGTTTCAAGTTAAGGGTGCATTTAGGAATAAACTAATCCATTTGTTTTCATTCCCTTTTTTATTGGTCTTACCTTCTCTCCTGCAAGTCCTGCCTCTCCCACAGGTCCGATGAAACCCACCAATCCCTGAAATGTAAAAACTCAGCATTGGATGGATGAATGGAAAGAGTTTCCTGGAGAAGTGGCTGGGGGTGGGGGGGAGATCATCATTCAACACAGGAAGGAGCAATGTCAGGAATTCTTACTCGTTCTCCCATGGACCCAACTTTTCCTGGGACACCGGCTTCTCCCTGCAGATGCAAATCCACTGTCATTCATTGAGTTATTATAAAATATGCATCAAGTCTGTATTTTTGGAAAATGGAAAAGAATGGTAAACGAGTTTGAGTTTATTCACCTTCACTCCCTCTGGGCCAACCTTCCCAGGAAATCCTTTTCTTCCCATTCTACCCTAAAAAAAAGAAAAAGAAAAAAAAGAGCCATAGAATAACTAACAGACATTCACTGAGAAGTGAACGCATCGTTAACCTTCATCACAAACTCTCTGTGAATGGAAAGGGTCTGTTTACGGGATGGCCAGTTTAAAGAGAGATCAGTGGAAAATCATAGGCAGGTAATGCTGACAGGACATTTAGGCAGGCTGCAAAACTGTTCAGTGACTGAAAACTGTTTCTTTTTTTTTTATGAACCAGCAATACCTCTAGGTCAGAAATGTCTCAGCCAAACTCTGTGAGACTGAGTGACTCAGTGTTTCCAAAGTTTTAGCTCACATAGGTTGGCAGCCATTTTTAAATAGCTAAATCTTACACTTTATTTCACTCAAACAGCCAATAAAAGTCAATTTAGGTTGCAATATGAGGATGAATAGTTGCTCTCCTGGACTTGTGACTTCCTGTCACTTGATTTATATTCATCTCTGCAATTTTATGACCAAACTGATAAAAAACAAAAAATAAAAAAATTTAAAAAAAGGTGCAATGCCGAGAGGGAATGCAAGGAGCATCATATAAAAATGCACAGTCGCTGGAAAAAAGGAAGGTAAGGATGAAGAATCATTCCTGTTAGAGCAGTGAATGTACCGGTCTACTTGCAGCACCTGGCCAGAGATAAATCACAGCTCCCGCAGGAGCCAAACACTACTTCCCCTTGGACAGAAGACAAGAAACCGAGTCAGATTATGAGACAAGCAGGTGGGTGGAATGTGAGCAAGTGAGGAGGGAGTCAGACTGATAGAAAGTGCAGAGAAAGAAAGGAAGATTCACATGTTATATCTGGGATAATGATTAAGTCAGAAAACTAAATTGGAAACATATATAGCAGAGTATGTTTTTTCATCAGTTAATAAAATGTTTGAAAGAAAAATAAAGTAAAAACCTATATTTGCTATTTCCACTTTCCAGTGTTTTTATATTAGCTATAAATCTGAGTCATCTCTGAACATGGTGGTGAACGCTATCACCCCCTGGTGGTCAAAGTGCAGGACTACACATGTTGTAATAGAGACTTGCAGCGGTCTCAATAAAACGGCAAACATGCAATTTCTTTTATTTGTCCTGAGAGAGAGAGAGAGAGAAAAAACTTTTTAAAATTACGTTATTGCAGTCAATGATTAAAGAAGAGGTACAATAAACGTTTCCATGCACAATTAAATATGAGTACTAAAACTGAACTGCATTTAATAAAGACGGCAGAGGCATAAAATTTTTACTGACCAATTTGTTGATTTCCCAGCAATGTTACTAAAAATTTACTAACTTTCTTTTTAAAATGACTTAATGCAGGCAATGATGAACAAACGACACACGAGGACGAAGACTTTGTTAACAAAACTAGAGTAGGAGTCATGTCTGTAATATAGGACAAAACAATTTAATATAATCACTACAAATTATTTAATGTAGGTATTTGCAGAAAATAATAATACAAAAAGAAAACCAGTATGTTAATCTTATGTGTTAATTTGTAAGGAATAACCAGATTTGAATAGATTAAAGAGTTAGCACTTATCACATCTATCTTAATTTTGTACAATCCAAAAAATACACAGATTAATTTATTATCTCACCTCAAGTCCTGATGGTCCCGGTGGCCCAATCGGACCCTCGTCTCCCTAGAAACAGAGAACACAGATCTCAGCACAGCTTATGTTTTTGGGATATCAAATGTCGCTAGATGAAGACGGGGCTGGCGCCATGAAACGTTAATGTCTTCCCTTGATGTTGGGTAGCGTCGGTCAGAATTACCTCTAGGCCAGGAATCCCTCGGGGCCCCGGTAAACCTCGGTCTCCTATTTTTCCCTTGATTGGGGGGGGAAAAAAATCCAGTCGTAGTCAATGCTGGGGTGTAAATTTAGGTTTTACCACACACAAGTTTCCACCCAAGGTACCCTAATTTTTAAAAAGTTGATTTGTACTGAGTTTAACATTAATGGAAATTCCTGCTGTGCCTCAACAAGGATGGAGGGCAACTGCCATGTTCTGATTCGTGCTCTAAGTCATGCTTGTTGAAAGCTGAGCATGTTAAGTGGACGGTTTAACTCACCTTTGGTCCTTCGACGCCGTTCTCTCCCGGTGGTCCCATGTCACCAGGGAAACCCTGTTACCAACGATAAGAGAACGGACATCTTTTTCTGTTTCAGAATAATGATAAACATCCCCAACAGAGCAATCAAGGTGCAAACACAAACCTCAGGGCCTGGTGGTCCAGGTGCTCCATCAGGACCTTTCTCTCCTAGTTTCCCCTATTAAAACAGTAGCAGAATGTAATGAAATATTTTTGTGCCGGCATTGTGCTCATGTGCAAATGTGAAGTGCTAAAACTTTATTTTATGCTTTTCCTTTTATCCACATGCATACTGCATGACAGAGATACTAGGTGTGCTCAGTTGTCTATCAGATGACCAGGTTTATATTTGAAATGAATTCCTAAGGCCTTAAAAAGAGCAACAGGTCCACAGCATCACTGATCCTCTACCATACTTAACAGTAAGCATAGGTAATGGGGCTCCAGGTGCGTTTTTACACTAAACTCAGCTGGAACCCCATTTGATCTAACACACTACACTAGGGTGACCAGATTTGGGTTTCTGAAAAGGAGGACACTTTTTTTTGGGGGGGGGGGGAATTTGCCAGGAATATTACTCTCTTA
>CAEFZX010003924.1:0-40334 GCA_903066825.1 Alfaro cultratus | reverse complement strand
TATATATATATATATATATATATATATAATTTTTAGAACAACTGAAGGTGACATAGTTACTTTATTTTGCTATAAAATAGCACAATATGACAAATATAAAATACATAATACTGTCCTATTATAATTTCTGACACACCGTGTGAATTATACGTTGGCTAAAAAATTTTATTTTTATCCGACAGAACCAGAGCATCTTCTTTTACATGTTTGCTGTATTTATAGTAAGATCAAATTACAGACAGGTTGTTTCTATTTAGTAAATAGTAACTTCCAAACCAAGTGGTTATGATCATTTTTGAATACTCTTATTTTATTTCCTCTAAAGATCATTTTCTTTGTGTTTGTACAGCACATGAAATATCAATAAAATACATTAAAGTTCTACTTTTATAGGAATCAAACACATATCTACTAAAGAAGGTGTGTGAAGTGACAAAGAAGGGTCTTGATGCGTTGTCAAACGGTGTCTCTGCACTGATTCCGCAAGATTGCTCAGCCATCACTGACACTGCCTGCATGCAGGTAAGCAGGTGATCTTTCTTGTAATCCAAAGTTACATAAAGCTTTTACTTCTTAATGCATAATTTCCAATTGAATTGTGAAAATTCAATAAACAAATCCTTTTTTTCTGCTAGAAATGTAAGTCCTTTCGTCCCTGTAGTCCATCCTTTACACCAGCTGAAGAGCAAAATGGAACAGATAAAATCACTGTAAAGGTTGAAGAAGAAAAGGAGACTAAGGGAGAGTCAAAAACTGAAGGCCAACAGGACATAGAGTCCAAAAATTTGTTTATGCTGGCCAAGGATTTTCATCTAGGGCTGGATATCATCTACCACAAGGCTTCTGTCAAACTACTGCTGCTAAAAGAAGGTTTGATTCGCTGCTTTAATACAGTATATATAGTGCTCTTTACCATAAGCTAAAAATGTCCCTATCCTTTAAATGTTATTAATAATGTGTAAATTCAAAAATAAAGGATTTTGCTGAAGCTTTGTTTTTTTCAGTTAAAGAGTCTGATCTGCTGCATCGGGTCAAGAAGAATAAGCTGTCCAAAGCTCATTTAATGATGCAGAAAGCATCAGCGGAGCACAGTAAAGGGGAGCCAGATGAAAGCAGCAAGATCAGAAGTCTCCTAGAGGTTAAACATTTATACTTAACATGCTTTATATAGTTTCACACAAGCATGTAATTATAAAACTCATTTTCCATTTAAAATTTAAATCTGTTTTGTGGGAAAAATTGTTCGGTGCCTTTTAATCTACAATTGCATAAATTACACATTTATCTGAACATATCATAGAAATGCCTTCTGCGAATTATCTTGTGTGTTGAAACTTATTAAGTTCAGAATCAGTTTGTTTTATCTTTGAAGTTAAGCAAATCAAATGAAACTAGTCATATTCAATAAATTATATAATACTGAAAGACTATTTCAGTGACTCAATTCAGTAAGTGAAACATGATATTAACTAAACACAAACTTATGTTTTAAAATCTTGATTTCTGTAAATTATGATAATTTTTCAACCTACAGTTCATAAAACATGCCATTTAAAGTTGGAATATTGGATCAGAGCACATTTCTGCATGAAAAAAACCCATTTTAATTCAGAAATATGGGCTTCATTGAACATATGTTTTAATTCCTGCTTAAAGTTATTTTCAAAAGGTACATTTAATCTGACAACCGAGCCTCATCAGAACTCATCTAATTTAGTGAACATGACTTAATGTGTTACAGGAAAACAGACATTTTTTGCTCTAGGTGGCAAATATTATTAAAGTATACAGCAATGTGCAGTAGTTGCCCATAAAAAGATTCCAGGGGCATTTATGTTAAATCCAGACACCTTCCATACAGTTAAAATGAATACTTTTTTCTTTTCATATTTAGCTTGATGTTTTATGATGACAGAAACAAATGTTATTCAATAATGTATAATAGGTATTCAACTATGGTATTCATGTACTCTCTTTAGGAAGCTCTCGTCCTGGTAGAAAAAGCAGAGCAGGAGGAGATGAAAACATACATGGCCGCTGTTGGGAATGTCAACGAAAAAAAGCACAAAACAGAACGTGATGAAGGTGAAAAAGCTCCACCTCCACCAATGCTGATCTCACGAACTGACCACTCCATTACTTTTGTTCCTGCTGAGTATGACTTGAAAAAACGGGTGAGATTTGCTTATATTGAGCTAATTTTTCCACACAATCTATGTTTTTCTGTCCCTTATAATTTCCCTTTCTTTAGGTGAGCTGGTATCAGCTTTGTGGGCGAACAGCCCAGGGTGTTAGCTCTAAAGTCCGCCTTGGTGAATGGAGTTTACCAGGGACTGGGAATATGGTACAGTTTAGTTTTGAAAAGCACACTGCTTGAAATTACCAATACTTTTATCTACATAATTCATGTAGCACTTCAATTTCTGTTGTAGGTGCCAGTGGTTTCTGGTGAGTGTTTTCTCAAGGTAGAGGGTCTGCAGTCCAACCAGAAATATGTGTTTGCTGTAGCAGCCTATGACAGCAAGGGGCAGCTTCTGGGCAACTCTATAGGGGATACAACATTACCAGTGCTGGCATGCTTGCCCACCCCAGTGCTTTCCACATGGGCTCACTTGGCTCAGGTAAATTACGTACACAAACATAAACTTTACCAAGGAGACCAAGAAACGTAAGGCAGAAATGTACTGTACATGTTCATGCAGCTTTGTTGCCTTCTCTCCCAGGTGGCATTTGAAATAGGGCAGTACGCTGTAGCTAAAAGAGCCTGCAGGAAACTATGGAGTCAATACATAGATCCAGACTGTTCATCCAACAGCAATCACAACAGATTTTCTTCCAGTAGGTGAGGATGGAAACATACATAGTTCACTTTTTCTCAATTTAGCCTTTTTTTAAATTCTAATGAACTTGTTAAAATTTCCCAATTTCAAGGCTGCATAAGGACACCCTACAGCACTCCTCTCCTCAGATTTGCAAGATGTTTCTGAATTCCATTTTCACTGAGACAGAAATCAACATTCAACAGGCATCTCTCCATTGGGATACATGTGGTGACAAAGGACCGTTTATCTGGGAACAGGTACATATGTCCTGTCCACATGAGGCTACTTTGTAGCACAAAGTAGCCTCATGTGGAAAGCATGGTGTCTCTATTGCTGGTATTAATGATATTGGGGATAAAAGCTCACACAAATAATTGCATTTATTTATGTGTATAAAGGAAGCCAGATTAGCAGAGACTGAGCGGATGATGTTGGCTATGGACCTGGCGATATATTTGAATGATGGTGGGGCTTCATTACGAGCTGTAGTTACCTGCTACAGGCTGCTAGCTCCTCTGATCTACCATCAGATCGCTTGCGATCCTGTGGTGCAAGTATGCAAAAGTGATCTAAAATTCGATGTACATTTAAAATAATTTTAAAATTTACAACTGTGTGTCTGTTTGAATGCCCAGGTGCTATTAAAGTGTCTAGTGGTTTTGGAGGATAATTCATCTCTTATGAAGCAAAAATGGACCGGAAACTCCTCAGAGTTCCTTTTGCACATGGTTTCCTGCATCACTTACTACCTGTCAATGGTTTGTTTATGTGCAGTTCTGTGTGTGGTGTACTCTTAACTCTAACCCTGCTCTAGAGCGCATTTTATTTCTCCAACAGCAACCTAATCGGATCTCATCAAGCAACGAAATAAAAGAAGTCATGAAAATAAGTACAGTCAGTGCCAACATAGGTCCCGTTCTGATATAGTATGCATTCCCTAAAGAAGTGCATATACCAATTGAGTTGAAATTTTCAGATTGCCGTTTAAGTGCAAATTGTACTCATTAAGCTCCCAGGCAAGCACTGACATTGAAATTATTGATGAGTTTATTAGAGAATAAAGAGGGGAAACACAATTTCATAAGGTTGCCCAGTTTTTATATTTTCAGTTTAGTTTGTTTTTAAAAAGCGTGGTACCATCAGGAAAATCCTTTGGCCTAGCTGTAAGTGGGTTTCTTCCAAACACTAAATGCTTTGTCTCTGTCCTAGCTTAGTGTGACACACCCACAGGTGAAGCTCGTCAGCCTAAATAAGTCAGCTTGCACCTTAACATTGTGGTACATTTACTGCTGCAGGATATTTGAGCACCAGTCAGAGGACAGCTGTTGCATTATTTCCCAGTCTAAACCAGTCCAAAATGTAGGGCATCTCCCATTTCTCTTAATACACATCATGAGTTAAGTTAAATAACTGCCTGTAGTGAAAACAAAACATCTTCTAAAAGCTTTTCTTCCTGAGCTTTCTTTGATGGTTTTGATATCCCTTCCATACTTTTTTTTATCTTCTCCTCACATCTGCTGACTGCACAATGTCTGAGATGATACATTTGATGGCAATAAAAAAATATTTTTTAACCTAAATAAACTTTTAATGGTAATTTTACTTTTAACTATCTATACTAATAATATACTATACTACCATGGTAATCATCTAAAGCAGTAACATGTAAACACATTTTTTAAGCTAAAAGGACAGGAGGAAAACAACATGTTTGTGTCACAACAAGAACATAGAAGTGTAGTGCATAGAATGCACCCCTTCTCTTTCTTATTCAATTAAATTTGCAGCTTGAAACCAGGCAGTTTTTTCAACACATTTTACTGAAGATAGAACATACATGTCATATTAACCCATTTAAACAATGCACCTTATCAAAGATTACTTACTTCCTTGAGTTTACTGTTGAGTTTATCTTCATCAACATCAAAGTTTTTACTGTCTTGCACTCACAGGCACTGCAAACGTTCAGAAAATATGAGTCGGCCGCTGCTGTGCTTGAATGTGGGCGGAGTCTGGTTCAGGAGGTCTTTGATACACATTTTAAATTTGGCAAACTAATTCTTCAAGCTGGAAATGTAAGACAAGACACATACTGAATCTGTGTTATGTGTGTATGTATGTATGTATGTATATGAAATGTGGTTTATGAACAGTTCAGCTTTTATGTATCTATGTGTAGGATAAAGCAGCAGCTATAGCTGCAGCTGAGAGCCAAAGAAAGATGAGCCAGCTGATAAAAGCACTGCATGTGAAGAGCATAAGATTCATTGTATCCGAGGAGGATCTTAAAAAAGAAAATGGTAATAAGAAAAAATAGCTTTTGAAGAGTATATATTCAAATTACCTTTAGCAAATAAAATTATTAAACCTTATATTTAGGTTTTATTATATTTAGTAAAACCTTAGTCCATCTAAAAAACATTAAATGGTGTCAAAAGTTGAAAAGTTAAAAGTTTGTTGTTAATTTCTTGGTATTCATATGTGGAACTTTTTTTGCAAGTTCTACCCATACATGTTTGGGCGTTATGTTACCCATTTCTGAAGCCCTGAGCTGAATTAAATATAGAAAATGCGAACTAACTTTTCAAGTTTGTGCTAGGGCAATTCAGTTCACCTCAGTCAAAAATGATTCTTAGACAGCTGTCTATTTCTCCAGAGATTGCATTGGTTACCCTTGAAGATCCTATTGTTCTTTATCGCCTGTTCCCCACCTTGTCACTGCAGGATAACTTTGACTATGGTGAGTAGTTTGTCTTTACAAACAGTTGAAACCAGATTTTTACATATGCTGAATAAGAAGCACTTCACCTGTTTTCTTATTGTCTGTCAATAAAACATAAAATAATTTTTTTCTTAAATTTTGTAAGTTCCATATGATAAATGGAAATTCTCATTATGTGTTTATATATGTGTACATGTTTAAATGTGGCACTTCAGGAATCAGAGCTTGTTGAGTTTACTTATATGTGTGCTTTCTCAAATTGTTTAAAAGCATAATAATCTTAATTAAATTTAAAATAATTTCATTAAAAAAAATTCTCTCAGTATTCAACCATTTATCAATTTGGTTTATCTAACCAACCTAAAACAGGAACATTACTATCTGATTGTCTAAAAGTTGATTCATTCAATAAAATCAATTTCTTGAATGACTAGTCAAGTTCACTCAAAGCAATATTGATCTTTTTGTGTTTTAAATAGTTATAAAGCTCCAACGGAAAAAATACTTCCTTGAGTTTGCGTCAGTGCTTCTACGGAGGACCATGGAGGAAGGCAATCCAGACATGGTGCTGGACTGGGGGTTATCCATTTTTCTGGCTCTCTCCAGGTTTGTTTTACTGACATTCAAGACTTCACAGATATCTAGGCAAGACAAGAAAACTAATTTTAACATCAACTTTAAATGTGTTCATCGTCATGCTTCAATTAATAGACGTGATCCCTTTCCAAGGTGATGTAATTACTAAGTCAATAGTTATGTTACAGTGAGCCTCATCATTACAGTGAACTTTACTGATTATATTGCTGCTCTTCACTCACTTGCAGACGTGATGAAATTTTGGGACTAGCCACAAAAACTGCGCAGGAAAACAGCAAAAGCAAAGAAGGAGAGAGTCCGCCGACTAGGAAAAGAAGTGAAGTACCTCAGGTGAACATAAAATACACACAAATGCACATATGTAGACATGTACAGCACGTGTAGCGCGCACAGCAAAAGTGTCCATACATTAGGATCTTCTTCATATCTTGTCATGCTACTACCATAAATTTCAATGTATTTCTTTTGGATTTTTTATTTTTGATCCAACAACATAAAGTTGTGCATTATTGTGAATGAAAGCGAAATAATACATGGATTTTAAATGATCCCATAACTTCTACTGTTTTATAGCTTATGTGAGAGAATCTGTTGACGAGACAAGTATTAGTGTTAAACTGTAGCAGGAAACCTGTGGCACATAAGTTGAAACAAACACATAAGTTATTTTTTCTTCTTGCCACAAGCCATGTGGGGGATACAGGACACATGTAGAAGAATGTGCTCTGGCCTGGTGAGATCAAAAGCGAAATTTTCTGGCCTGCATTCAAACACTGTGTTTGGTAGAGAACTTTATCGGCACCTCTCCCTGAAAACACCACCATGCTGTGAGTGGGGTTTTCTTCAGCAGGGTCATGTAAGCAGATCATAGTTGATGGGAAAATAGTTGGTGCTAAATACAGAGTAATCCTAGAAGAAAACCTGTAAAGTTTGCAGAAGGATTAAGACCAGGTCAAAGGTTGACCCTCTAGCGCACATGTGTCAAACTCAAGGCCTGTGGGCCAAATCCAGCCCGCCATAGCTTTTTATGTGGCCGTCTATACTCTAAAGGGACACACAGTTATAATAACTGTGGGCTTAAATATTATTTTATCAATCAAATCAAAGCAGTGTTTTTTTCCATTTTCTGCCAAATTACACCAGTCAGTCCCTCCTGTTTCTTTCAAATTATCGTGGAAATTAACACAAAATCAACAAGTCCCTGCAGTTTTTCAGCCTAATACATAATTGTGAATTTGATGCAGATTTTTGGGAAAAAATGTTGAAAAACATTGGATCAAAATGACTTCTTGCTCCCACCTGCAGGTGGTGGTATTTCTTACTTCTAATAAATAGCTACTTTAGGCTTTGTTGATGTGAAGTTATTATTCATAATGAAATTGTGAGTAATAAAAAGACATACATAAGCACAAATATTCCTAAATTAGTAGCACAAACACTTTGATTTGTACTGTGAAAAAAACACAAAAACGATTGCAAAATCCTGGAGGGACTGAAAAGATTTACAATATAATTTAATTTTAAGAATTTATTTATATATTAACAGTTTTGTTAGCAGGTTTTATCAATACATTCTGGCACAATCGGCCCTTTAGGAACATTGATGATCATAATTTGGCCCAAAATGAAAATGAGTTTGACACCCCTGCTCTAGCTGGACAACAACCCAAAACATGCAGCCAATGAAAGTTCCAAGCATGTTTATGTGTTCAGCTAACCCAGGCAAAGTATAAGTTGGAATTTGTTGTTATAAAGCAAAACATTTTGAAACATCTCAAAGAACATTATAGAGACAATTGAAGCATCTGCACAGCTTTTATTTTCAGTAAAGTCCTTTTTGTGTTTTATTGCAGAGTATACCTACGTTCGAGGAGTTAAGAAGGAAGCTTAGGAAGAAACTGCCACAGAGCTTGCTGAGGAATCTGAAAACTCTCAAGTATTGTACATGGATATCGATGGTCAATGACACTCAAATTGCAGTGTAGTAGTTTGGACTAACAACTTTCGTGTGTGTGTTTTTAGAGAGCTGCACATTGTGGAGCATTTACTGTTTTTGATGTCGTTTGTGGTGCAACGCAACAAGAAGCGGATTCAGCTGAGGAACTTAATAGCTGAGGAGAGAGCAGAGAGAGCTTTCCTTAATTACTGCATGGCTATGGCACATTTAGCAAAAATTTACCAGAGCCTGCAGCTGATTAATGAAGGGCATCTGGATGAAAGGTTCCCAATTAAGATCAAGTTCCTCTGAGAAGCACTGTATTTCTGTTAACATTATGCAAATATTTACTTTTATCTTTTGAAACAAGATATTGTACATTTTGTGACCAATAATTTCAGGTTGCAGTAAAGGCTCCTTTGCTTTTTTTTTTTTTTTTTTGCTTTTTTCATACTTTGCTTAGGTACAGCCAGCTTGATATCTGCTGGTTTTCTCTTGCCCATTCTGGCATCATGATCAGGAAGTATTCTCTGCCCTCTTCTGAAAATAAAGGGGAATTACGGAAGTCTTCTAGCCTTAAGGTTGACATTGTGATTCCAAAGGCAGAAAGGAAACGAAGGAATGGTGAGAAAATTACTTAACAAAAGACTGTAATGAAGTATAACTTTGCATATATTTATAGATTGATGCTTCTTTTTTCTAGCTGTTAGAAAGGTTATCCATGTGTCAAAGGGGAACATTGATGAGAAAGACGACCTCTTTCAAAATGCGGAACTGCAAAGAAATACACAGAAAAGGAGTTCTTATGTGCTACTGAATTCTGTTGAAAATGCTGCTTTATATTTTCGCAGAGCAATGGTATACAAGATACAACAATAAACAGGGATATTAGTCTGCTATGTTTGTACCATACTCGATTGATGTTGCTAACTGTTATCTTGTCAGGTACTGGCCCATCGTGGAAACCACTGGACAACTCTGCAGTACATGTGTCAATCTGTGTGGGACCAAAACCACAATCTTACTGTAATGGCACAAAATGGTGCTTTAAATAAAAGTTTGCCACCAGTCACAACTGATGAGCTGCAAGCCATCTTCACCCCTCTTCTGGTGCTAGCCACTGATTTTACGCTGGACATGCTGACTAAACTTCAGGTCAGCCTAATTCTACTTACGCAGATTAACATTTTATTAACATTTTTTGTGAGTTTCTGTCACATTCTTTCATTATCTTCCCACCAGATTTGGAGTTTGTATGATCTCGACGTGACTGTTGAAGAACTTGAGTCTCGTCTCCACTTCTCAACCCCCTACGATGACTGCTTCCTGGTGGACCTGCGCTGGGTTCGAACTTTGGTCTTATACACTCTTGAGCAGCTTCATTTCTGTGGAAAATGGGAGACCCTGGCACACTTTGCCTTACTATATAACTCATACACACGGTGAATAAATAATAATCTTTATTATTATTTTTAAAAAGAAATGTTAAAAAATACAGAGGATTATACACTGTGCCAGGTATCTTGTAAAAGTATGTATACTTTAAATCAGTATTAGTTATGCACTCCATGTAGCACACAGAAAAATGTGGAAGATCTCTGGGTCCAATGAGACCAAAATGTATCTTTTAGACCTAGATTCAATATTCTGTCTGTGGCATTGCACATCACCCTGAAAACACCATACCAAGGGAGAAACAGAGTGGTGATAGTATCGTGCTGTGGGGACCTTTCTCTTCAGAATGGCTGGGAAGCTGGCCAATGTAGTTTGGAAAATGGATTTGCAAAACATTTGCAAAGACTTGAGACTTGGAGAGCTCTGTGGCACCAAAAATACACTCACAGTGAAATGATTTAGATTAAAAAAATTGTCCAGGCCTAAATCCAACTGAATCTATGGAAATAAGGTACTTGAAAATTGTTGCTGACAAAATTGTTGCTGAACTAGATGCGCTCCATTAAGTCTGAGCTGTTCAGCATCAAAGAATGGTCAGAAAAACTCAGTATCAAGATGTATAAATTCGGGAAACCATGAATACTTTCCCTTCCACTCCACACTTACGCAGTGTTATTTTATCATGTGAAATAAAAAAGTATGTTGAAGATTGTGGTATTGTGTGAAAATGTGAAAAGGTTCAAGTGGTATGAATGCTTTTGTACTATGCTATACTCAATGCATGTAAAGCAAGGGTGTTTCATACAGATTTATTAGATATTTTGCAGTTTCATTTTATGACCTAATCCTGCGACTGACGACTTTAAATTTGAAATTAATTTATATTTGTCCCTAGGGAACGTTACGCCTTGATGATAGTTCCTCTGCTGGTTCGTGCTCAAAGGAACCTACTTGAAAGAATTTCTTCTTTTAAAGGACCTGCAGTCCCACAACCACACCATGTCAAGACAGAGAACACCACTGGGAAGAAAGTAGGGCATACACAAAACAGAAATCACATCTTGCTTTGTGTGATGATACAAAATCAAAAAGTCACTTACAAACCAAACAAGTTGAGACCTTAGATCACATTGCAACAATAGGTAGCATCTGAAAATTATTCCTGTGTGGTTTAACCCCTTAACTGGAGATGAAAAAGGCAGAGTATTCAAACAAACTAGATTTGTCCCATGGATGGGATACTGCCAGTTAAGGGGTTAAATTTGTTTTAAAAATATCCTTTTATTATTTGTTTAAAAAAAAAACATCCTAAGTTGCCAATAGCATTTCAACACAGCGTGTTGCCGGAGACTCGAGAGAAGTTTTAGTGCAATAGCAAGATCAGTCTTGTTTGGTTGTGTATTGTGTGCATTGAATTGTATGTGTCCTTCTTTTTTTTCATCATAGATGACTAACAGAACTTACGCAGGCTACCAGCTGCTCAGTGTGTGGAATCGACCCCCTGCACGGAAACATAGCTTTCGCAAAAAGGGAGCAAAAAAAGTTTCTTCTAAAGATCCATTTTCACTGAAAGGTTTGATTGGATAAAAAGCTTCATTCATTAGAAAAGTGCTGAACAGAGTCATATAGAATATTTCTTTTGCAACAAAAAAATAATTCAGATCTTCCAAAGACAAAACATTGAAAGTAAAATTTCTTAAGGAAAATAAATAGAAAATGTGAAACAATGCAAAAATGTTTTGTGCTGAAGTTTCAGAATTGCACCTCGCTATGTCGCTTGTGCGCGTTCCCCTTGTCGTGGAAGACACCCTGAGCTGTTTTCGTGAAGCTCTTGGAAAACGATCGCCCAGTCTTCCACTCCTCCAGCATAGTCGTTCCTTAGTTATGCAGCTTTTAGCATGCACACAACCCTGTAAGTTTATTGCTTATTAAACAATAGGTGCATGTTCATATGCTCCTCTGCAGTAAAAACTCTTCTGATGTCATTCTTCAGGCTTTGCTCAACAGACTCCAACTTGTCGAACTAGAGGAGGTACCAGACGTCCAGCAAACGAGGTGACATTCAGCCCAGCAGTTGTTACCTCTCCGGACCTCCTCCCTGATGACCTGCTTGAGGAGGACTTTAGTTCTCCAAACGCTATCTACAGCCTTCCCATCAGCCTTAACAGTGTATCAACTGTTGCTGCTGCTTACACAAATTCCATCAGTAAGAACTTACAATTGCTACTATTGTATATTTTCAGAAAGAAGCAGAATGAATGGACAAAGTAACCATATTTGATCATGTGTAAATTACAGTGTAATTTTAATTACAGTGTAATTATTAATTAATACAGGCGCTTAAGAAGTTCTCACTGTCCTTTCTCTTCTCTTGATTTTCCTCAGAGAACCTGCAGGCTAATGGTCACGACTCCCTTCACATTTTAGCTCTGCATGAAATTGGAAACCTGCACTTTTATACTGGAAACATAAGGTTAGAAAACATTTAAATGGGTTTATGTGGACCAATCAACAAGAATGTGTTCATTTTTTATGTCATAATTTTTCTTTCATTTTCTCAGTAATTTTGGTATCTGCTTGCGTTGTGTTGCCTCTAGTGCTGCACACTCTTGCTGGAGTAAAGCTGTTGACTGCATCTTCCAGAGCTCAGGTTTCATCCAGCAATGGGACGGTGTTAACTTTGAGAGCAGCTTCTCGCCAAACATTGTAAAGCAAGCTGGTATATGGGGATGCTTGCAAGGTGCTGTGCTTGCTGCAAAGATAGCGCAGTACGTTGGACTTTTATGTTGATATGCCGTTTTGTGTGTGTCGCAAGCAATGTCCCATTAAAAATACACTTCTGCTGAGGCGCGTGTTTTAATTTACAGGTTTATTTCAACCTCTGATATCAGGAAGCGCACAAAGCGTTGTCGGCTATCTGCTCATTTCTTTAAGGTAATCTGTCTCAGGAACGTTATTACAGTAAACACTGAAATTTGTGGCTGTAATGTGACAAAATGATGAAAATTTCATGAGTATGAATACTTTTGCAGGTCACTCAATTTCTTTTCCTTGTATCATCTCTGACATGGTGTCTGCTCGTGCTCTTTAGTGTGTGCTGTGTTGCTCCATGGCTCACCCTCAGAAGGATCTACAATATTCCTCACACAGCATTAAGGATGAACTGTTTCCTGGCGTTGACCTTTTTTCTGAGCCCCGCAGGCTTCAAGTCGACACCACAGTAGCAAGTCTTCACTTTGTTTGCCATTGGCTCTTCATCACAGGCTACTACATTACGGTATTTATTAACATTTGTCCTCAATTTGAACTTCGATTAAAAAAAAAAGTAGACTTTATTGGTAAACTCTGTTTTTTCAGCTTTTTCCCATTCTAGCCCTTTACCTCTACTTTGTGGGGCCCGTGTGTCGAGATGTACAGCGCACAGCTGAAGCCAAGATCCTCAAGGTTAGGATCGTAGTTATTGTTGTGATTTTTTTCTTCTGTTAATCATCAGTGAGAAATTAACCCTATCATGACAAACCAAACTGTGGTTTTGGAGATTTATTCAAGCTTGTAAGCTGGGAGGGCAAAGTTGTTCATTCTCTCTATCTGAGGAGAGAGCAAACACTTCTGTATGCACAGATATCATAGGGAAAAAGACAACTTGATGACTCTGAACCCTCCTAGTGGAGCAGGAGTACAGCACAATGTTCCTGCAGTGGATACTTATAACACTAGCCAGTTATATGCTCTTGCAGAAGGAATAATAACAATTACACTGTCAGATAAAACATACTCAAAGAATTAAAATACAACATTTATGATATTACCTTCTCTTTTAACATGAAAATCTTTCTTTGCTACCTGATCTGACTGTTGTTTTCTGAAGGTTCGTGCTCTTACGGAGTTGTGCATGTTTACTGAAGCCATTACAGAAGCTATTCAATTCACTCAAGGAGCAGATATTTTTCTTCCATCTGGACTCCACGTGACCACAGCAAATCGACAAGTATGTTTACCTTTTCTCTTTAATCCATTTGAAATATGTTAATATTCCTGCATTTTTCAATAGCACTACCTTCCTATTGTCTGATGATTAGGTGTTTCCATACAACAGAAATACTGTTTTTCTAACCGGATTTTAATGGTAATTGTGCTTTTTAAACAGCCTGTAAGGACTTTCTGCAGCAACGCATCTCTTCCTGACAATATGGAGGTAAATTACGCAATTTCTATGACTCCACTTTCAAATCAGTTAATTAAAACCGCTTCGATGTATTTATACATCTATTCATATTTATTTACACTCTTGCATAAATGAGATAAATATACTGTCGATATGGTCCTTCATTTCTACTGGATTTTTCACCCTAAGTTAAAAAATCCAGTGCATATCAGAAGTTTGCATTATTATCATCTGCATTATTCTCAGATTAATTTCTGGCTCTTAATGATTTTTTGGAACCACCATTTTTTAAGGATGGGTTCAAATAGAAACAAAAATAAATGTAAAAATTTATACTGATTAGTGAACTTCTAACGGAGACTATAAATGCTGTAGAATTTGTCAAATGAAATTTTCTTTTAATCTAATTTGTGATGTTTATGATTATGATTAGGCTGTGGAAGACCTTGTGAACTGTGACTTTACTTCAGTGGTCTGCACATTGTATGGTCCTACACTGTGCTCCAAATTCAACCTTGCTCGTATTCAACTAATCTTAGCAATCACCAAGTCTGTACGTGGCAGTCCTGTGTCAGGTCTGTAAGAAAGAAGCTGTTCTTTGTTAACTTTGTTTTGTCATCAGTGTGTTTGCAAAAGAATATTGTGTTAAGGGCTGAAATGGTACTTTGTGTTGAATATTCTGCCTTAAACTGTAACTTCTGAGGTACATCAAAATTTATTTTTTTGCATAAAGCCATATTGTCTTTCAGATTCTGAAGAAAGCTGTTCTAGCCCAGAACGAAAAGAAGTGCATAAAGAGAGTATAGCACAAGATGAGCAGGAGAGACATGGATCATCCCCTAAAACGGAGACACCTAAAGTTGTCTCTTTTGCTAATGAGAAGAGGGAGCTATCTCCAGAAAGAATCAAGGTAAGAATGTATAAGATCTATCCCAATAGATCCTACTGAGTTTGCTTGCTGCAGTCCTGTTTTGTATTTAACTGTTCCTGGCACTTTAACACAGATTCTGAGGAAGCGGTGGCCCATGTGTGAAAATGTGTCATTTTCTCCTTTTATAGTTTCTTTTATTGGAAGGAGCTTCCACTTTGTTTTCCTCTGCTATGCAGCAGCTCACTTCTCTTACCTGCAGCGAAGCTGAGAAACTGGAACTGATGGTGGAGTTCAACCTTCTTAAAGCTAACCTCTATCTGCAGCAAGAAAACTATGCACTAAGGTACCCACGCTTCAAAGTGGATTTAGGCAACTGTTATGTCTTTACATTCTTAGTATTTGTATAAGTTTTCTATGTTGCCATGTTTGATTGCTCTCCCTTAGCTCTGAGGCTGCAGTTTCAGCTTTGGTGTTGCTGCAGACATCTCCTATCACTGTGACACCATTCCCTCCTGGAAGTAAACAGGTAAAGTGGCACATGTATCCATATATGGTGAAAAGAAAGCACATCTGTTTTTTTTTTTATTTTTACATGCTAAAACATAAATAAAATTAAATAAAAAGGAAACACCTACTGTTGACCAGGCCCTAAAAATGTATTTTTTTTTACCAATGACAAAAATCTTAAAGAGAAATATCTGACAAATTAAGTATATTCCTATATTTGATAACTGCATATAACAACATTCAGGATAGCTCTCAATTTTTAGATACTGCTTCTTTCTCCTTAGTTTCCTTTTTATAAAAGTGTTTTTCTGTTGTGTTGCACTGAATCTTTATCACCCAGAACTTATTTACAGTTGTTACACCTCCAAGGTCTAGGGGTTCAGGGATGGTAACATAAAGATATGTCCAGAGAAAATAAGTGAAATGTAAAATGATTTATTACAAAAAAGATGGTTTCACAAAACCAAAGCACAGTACAATTTAACCCACTTAACACAAAACAGGGGTCTAACAAACTGAAAAGGTTAAGTGCAAATTAAAGTTGCAAAATGCCCAAACAAGTCTAAGGTAAACTTTAATAGCCCAAAAGGGAAAGGAAATAAAAAAAAAAACACACACACACACACACACAAAAGGAGCACCAAGCCTCCCAAACACAAGCTTCTAGCTTGTGAAATCAAACTACTCCAAAGTCAAACTGCTTAGCAGAACAAGCAAGAACAAAATGTCTCAAAACTGCCCATAACAGTTACAAGCACCAAAGATGGGGGACAGCTGAACAAAACCTCTTCCTACAAGCTACCCCATTGGAGAAATTATTTCAGGAGCCTTTTATAGGGAACAGGTGAGGCTCATCAACGTCTGATTGGCCCACAATTCTCTCCTGGTCCAATGGAGTGGGTGCTCTCCTGTAGCCTCCAGGCCGCCAATCAGGAAGGTGAAGCTGAACCTGAATAACAAAAAGAAGCCTGCACAGCCTCAAGAGGCTAGGGGCCGTAACGACAGTATTGTTTTATGTTTTGTTAAGGACACCAAGGGCTGCAGTGTACCAGACAACCTGCAAAGAGACATGTCCAAGGCTGTTGAAGCCCGTGAGAGAATTGGAGTTTTGCTGTGGCTGCGCTGCCGGCTCACTCTGGTCCAATGCCTGACTGCTAACATCCCTGCTACTGCAACTCTTTTTCCAGGTTTTAGAAGCTTTTAGACTTTTTTTCCCCCCCAAGTGTTTCATGATTCAATTTCATTTTAATTTTACAATAGTACTGCAGAAATGATTCATAAGTGTGAGTATAAATAAAAAAATAACACTCTAAAAATCATAATAAAACCTTAATAAGTGATGTTATTGATCAATCTCTGCTTATGTGTGATATGCAATATGATAGCAGAAGATGAACTATATGATCAATTTGTTTTTTGTGTGTTAATGAATGGCATTTTGTCTTTCAAGGTAAGAACATTAATGAAGAAATATGTCAAGTGATACAGAAGGGACTGGATGAATGTCTGCAATGGGGAGACATAGATATTCAAGCTCTGTTTTTGGTGAAAGCTGTAGAATTAGAAGCACGGAGAAATAGGATTGATGACTGCATGGCAATGCTGAAGGTACAAACACAAACAGGGGCAACCTTTTGTTTTCTCTAGTTTTAGAAATTTAGATAATAATTAAGGCCACTTTTCACAGCATATTAATGCATACTATACAGAATTTATGTTGTTATGAATAGGCAGCATGCATCTTGACAAAAGATGTCACATTTTTGCATGTGTTAGAACAAGAGTTAACTTGCGTTATAAGGAAGTCATCACTATCATTCAATGTTAATGACCTGTAATAACAATGAATTTGTTGGTTGTAAGAAACTTGAATTTTTTTTTTAGTAAATGTCATGTATTCATGTTTTTCAAATATCTATTTTTCTTCTTCATTTTTCTTTCTTTTTTTTAGCTGCTTCTAAGTTTTTAATTTAACTTCAGTAAATGTATACTTGGGATTTATTTTTTATCACAAACTTGATCTGTCTTTTACATGTTGTTTAGTGTTTTTTTTTGTTTTTTTTGCAATCTTGTTGCCAGTTTTGATAGTTTCATTATTACACCACACTTAATTTTAGCACCAACATGGCTAAAAGAAAAAAACCTAAGCAAATCATAGCTAGGGTTAGGCTGTATGCACCTTGAGAGTATCAACCACAAATTAGTCACATCCACATTTTCTTTTTTTCTTTCACTTTATTGGTTCTGTAAATTCCGTCCATCAAATAGGATGATGATAAACTAAGGTTCTCTTTATATTTATATCTGTTGTTTAGAAAGCAGTGAATCTCCTCACAGGACGGACATGTATGCCACCTGGGTCTGTTTTGACTCTATCTCGAGCCACGTTGTTGCTCAGTGACCTGAAAAAAGAACAAAGCATAACACTTCTCAAACTGACACAGAAACTCTTGGAAAAGAAGGTGCACATAAAATAAGATGAAGCTCACTATGTATGCATTCTGTCATTGTACTGATAGGAGGGAAATACATACAGTTAACCTCTTCACCTTCTGTCTCAGCTGTGCCAGTTTGATGAACCTATAATATGGCTTGATGGAAATATACGTTTCTCTCCACCCGGACCCAGAAACATCTACCTCCCTTACCTCGACATGCTGAACAAAATTACTATGCAGATTGGTAAGACATGAACCTGCATACACAGGGAACAAGCAGCTATCCATCCATCCATTTTCTTTACACCCTTGTCCCTAGTGGGGTGTGCATGGGTGCTGGTGCCTATCTCCAGCGAGACATTTCGGGCTATAGGCGGGGTCACCCTGGACAGATCACCAGTCTGTCGCAGGGCACACAAGCAGCTAATTATTTGTGAATTTTCTAATTAAAAAGCTTAAAAGAACGACCATCTCAGAGAAACACACAAAACTAAGCTCTTTACTCATTTGGTGCTTTTTGTGAGCCCAGTTGTAATGTCACTTTTATTGCATATTACATAAAAGGTTGCTTTAGCCCGTACTTTAACAAATAGTATACTAGGCTTCCTAATAAAAACTTGTTAATGCTTTTGTCTCTATTTTGTGTAATTTGTTTCTTGTTGAATTTGGGAAGTATCTCATTGAGTCCTGGATTTAAATCATTAACTTCTTTCAACAAGACTGACGTCTGTCAGAGTAGTTCAAATGAATTATGGTGCTAACTAAGCTGAAGATAACTTTATTTTTTAAATAGCTTTGCGGTGTAATTCCAAACATAGTGTAGTTATGGCATAATTTCTTTGGTATGAAATACCAAGCAACACAAGATAGGATGTGCTCCTTGGTGAGATTTTTTTCAGAAATCAAACAATCTATCTGCCATTGTTCACTAGAAGCTATGAATCCCACCAGTCTTTGGTAAGATCTTGTAAAACTACCTAAAACTAGTCCACATAAATTTGCAGAGTTGAAGAATTAACCTTCAAAGTTGCTGAAAAATTGCTTTGCCTCCTTTCTTACAGATTCAGTCCTGAATGTTGGCAATGTGGAGGGATCAGCATTTGTCCAGTCATCATTGTCCACTCCCATGAAGAGTCATCACCTATCTGATAACACTGAGAAAGATTCTCCAGGAGTTTCCCCTCCAAGCCGTGAAAGCTGATGAATGGCATAGCTTCCATTAGACTTTTTGCCATTTTGAAAGGCAGGAGTTTTTCTTCCCTTTGTATAACCTATGCAGCGTTTCATTACAGGGTTATCTTTGTTCTGTATTACAACAATACAGTTATAAAATACAAATAAAATTTGTGCTGAGAAACAACAAGACTGGACAATCCTAATTTTAAGAATTAAAAATTTTACTTGACTTAAACTTGATTTAAAAAAATCCTTATTTTTTTTTCTCTTTTCCTTTAAGAAAATGATTTCTTTCTTATTTTCACTCTTAAATTTTGAACATTTACTGTGCTTTTAAAAACATTGCTCCCTTGCATATTTATTTGTTTTTGACCATGCCTTATTTTGAGATAAGATAGAAATTAACCAACTGAATACCAACTTCATTGGCATTTGATCAATAAAAGTATAAAACGATTAAGCAAACTGATCTTTTGTGATTTTCTTTTTAGGTAAATTAATATCAGACCAGCTTGATTTAAGTGGTTAATGCAAAACTGTTATTAGGAGGCAGTTATTTTTTTCTTGAAGGACAAATTGGTTTCCATAACATTTTTTTTACTTCCTCATGTTATCCTTGTACAATAAAATATTTTTTGATTATCTGACATTTGCTAGACAAAAAAGCAAAAATGGTAGAAATCTGTCAAGTGCCAAACCCTTTTCACAACTCTTTATCTTTGACTTATTAAATCTCTCTAAACACATCCTATTTCAGACATTCTTTGCATAAAATACCCAAAAATTTGCATTGGCTATCTAGATTTAGGTCCCAATCCTCCTCTACAAGGGGGCGTAAATTTTCTTTGCATTTTGGTAAATAAATATTTATACATTCAAAATATGAATTCTAGTGTTGAGTCGGTCAAGTGTTTTATTGTGAAACGTCACCGGACGTGGCCGATGTTACCATGGCTGACTTGATAACAGGTCTGCTGTTCAGAGTAACGGTAGCCTGCTTTGAGCCATCAATTGTCTGGCTCAACTGACGTTTGTTTGAGTCCAGCAGTGGTTAGTAACGGGGGTCCGCTCGTTGTTCAGGCTAGTGCTGTGACAGTTAGCTGGTTAGCCGTTTTTAAATGGAGTTTCGAGTTAAAGGATGATCGCTTCACTCTCAAGAGGAAGTTTGCTGGATGAGGTTCTTCATGGGGGCTACAATGAGGTAACCCAGCGTTGCTGGTTCTGTGTTTGGTAAATTTGCTGAGCCAATTAGCAAGCGGACGTTGCTTACATTTTCAAAGCTTAAAAGCGCGTGCGCGTTCCTTAATACGAACAATTAAAATAAGTTTAGTTGTTTCCTTGTTTTTTGTTTTTTTTTTAGATATGCCAATCTTGTACATGCGAGTGAAAATGTTTTCTTCCAACCAACAAAAAAGTTGATATGAAACTTAGTAATAAAGTCATAAATTATTCTAAATGTATAATATGTAGTTGTTAGACTATATTCTTACTGGAGCTCTTCTATCTTACTTTAGCTGAGGAAGCTAAATAGCACAGGAAGCCAAACCTGAAATTACCTCTGCTGTGTGTAAAATGTGTGCCTCGTTTGTGATGTATCCTGATGACAATGAGCTGTCACATGAAGCTTCAGTAACGATCAAATTTATTAAAGCTAATGTGTTGAAGGAATATTTAAATCAGGAGTAAAACTTTAAATGAGGGATCTGCAGGAGCAAAAGCAAAATTGAAATTATTGGGACAATAGGCTGACCTTCCTACCCAGCGCCCTCCCTCTGCTCTGTCCTAACATAAGCAACAAAGGCTCTTATTTGTCTGAGCTTCATGTGGCCCCAATCACTAAGCCCTGCATCTGTGTATGTGTCTATCTGATGTGTGCATCTGATTGACGACTTGCAGCAGCAGCTGGCAGCATATGTTTCCTGGGTGAACTCTCAGCTGAAGAGGAAGCTGGGCCTACAGCCCATTGGAGACCTCCGGTGTGATCTACAGGATGGCGTTGTGCTTGTTCAACTCATAGAGATTGTTGGTAAATATACACAGATTCACACATATGCTGATATACAGTGCCGCATGTAGAAGTAACTCAATTGGGGAAAAGCTTCAGCAAAACTCATCATTGTTTTTGGTTTAAATCTAAGTATAGTGGTCCCAAAAATGTCTGCTTATGTCATTCTTAAATGATCAGAATCATAATCTCTAATTAAGCTCAAGCTTTTTGTTTTATATGACAGGCATACACCTGTGCTGCAATTTGCAACCATTTTTCAAAAATCACATGAAATTTGCTACTCAAATAGTTCATTTATTATAGTCCAAAAACATTTGTTGAGCTCATAAAATCTGAGTGCCTTTCAGACTTTTAAAGTTTTTCTTTCTTTAGAGATTTTGAAGTTTTGTCTAATTGAAAAAATAGATTCGCTTTTGTAAACGTCACAAGTTTTTGGACTTAAGACAATCAAATAAAATCCAGTACATGGGCCATTACCGTGAATGCTGAAGTGGATGACATCATCTTCAGTCATCCACTTCCTGAAGCACAGTAGCACTTCAGTACTGGAGTTTGAGACCTGTAGCTTAGCTTTTCACAGGCTACTTCACATGAAAACATCAGCAGCAGAAACAAGGTGTTAGTTTCCCAAAGACTGCAGCAATGAATCAAATATATTTTTAGAAGCTTAACACTATCCTGCAAAAACTCCTGTGTGGACAAAATGTCTGTTGCTGTCAAGAAAAATTGACGAGAGTGAAGGTAGTGTGCTGTTTTGCTACATTTTTAAGCTACTCTCTTTTCAAGGTCACATATTGCACTCTTTTTTTCCTTTTGGTTGTGTTATGTTTTTATTGAATTGTCAGAATGGGACTCACATTTGCCAAATGCCTTTTCAGTCACTTGGATTGTGTGAGAGGGAAGTTTTGATTGGGACATCACATCCCTCAACATAAGGTCCTTAATGTTCTTTATCTGTGCTTTTTTTATTATGGCAGCTGGTGAGGTTCTGCAGGGAGTCTACACACCTCCACTGAACAAAGAGGAAAGCAGAAAGAATGTGGAGGAAGTCTTAAAGTTCATTTCCTCTAGAAACATACGCATGCCACACATATCTGCAAAAGGTACACCACAAGCAATTATTTTTACACCATTTTTTTACACAGCTGTCGTTTTTCTATATCTAACCTCACTACCTTTCAGTTTCAATCATAGACATGTCATTATTAGGTTATCTCACCTTGTCTGTCTTCTTTCTGCTTTGTTCTGCACACACACTTGGTCTCCGGTCTTTGGACAATAATAGAAAAGCTGTTATTGCTGTATTGTTCTGGTGGAATGCTGTGAACAAAAACTAATTTCTCTGATAAGTTATTCTGCTTGGTCTCCCTACTGAGATTGAAACTGTATCTTTTGATCAGGCTTTTTATAAGGAGACCATTTAACAGCATAAAAGAAAAACAGAAACACCTTTTATGGTTGATAGACATCTGCCTCACATGCTTTGTTTTGGGTTTTTAGACATCGTTGATGGGAACCTGAAGTCCATCATGAGGATTATTCTGGCTCTGGCAGCCCATTTCAAACCTTCAGCCAGTCAGAGGGCTGCAGCTGGAGTTGGGAGGAGCTTAACTGGAGGAAACACAATCCACAATCCTCTCTCCACGGTTGCTTTGGCTCAAGGGGCTGCTGCTGCTCTGGCATCTGCCCGCCTGGATGCCTCACTGCCAATACGTTTCGCACGCATCAACAGGTATGACAGTGTTGTTGACTGTAAAATAATCCCACATTGTAAAGAGAAACTTTTAGAAATGCCTTTCTGTACCTTAGCTGCTTTTGGATCACTATAACTTAAATCTTGCGAATCTGTACGTTAGTCTTAACCTCAATTTGATGTCTGATGAATTTGACCTTCTGTTTTCCTCCTGTCTATCTTCAGCTGTGAACTGTGGCATAAAAATAATCTATAGCCTGTAACGATTATCAAATAATTATAATGTGACTATGTCCAACATAAAAAAGTCTGACATCAAAGTAGACACAAAATAGGGCCTATTTTCTCTTATCACATTTTTTATTGGTCACGTTTAGGTGTTTTTTTGCCAACGTTCTGTAACGTGGTCTACATTGACTTACCTGGTGTCTTTATATAAATAGCTTAAATAGCTAAAGTTGTAAATGCATCCTTTCTGAATTATTTCATAATTTCTCAATTATGATCATTCAAAATCAGCTAGTTTTTTTTAGCTCACCAATTAGAGCATTTTAACTCTAACTGGTGATCTAAAAAACTACCCTGTAATTAGTTTGCCATAATTTGTTGTTTATCCTGGTCTGTTTGAGCCTACACCTACTTTGGCTTTACTCATCTAAACCATCCAGATACAGATCTGCTGAGTCTTAGAGCAACATCCTCAAAGGATTTGCTGACCTCTAATGGACAAACGAATAATATCAATCGATTATCCTCCATTTGAGCTGCTGAGCTGAGGCTCATCTTCTTATATAAAGATGATGAATCAGACAGTTCTTGCACATAATTGGATTATTTTTATTTTGCGTGTCGTTTTCTAGTGGTTGGAGGTTAGACGGAGAAAGGAGCATATGTGTTCGTGCACTGGTCCAGCAGTATGAAAGAGGAGTCACAGATGAGCAGGAGAATCCTCATCTCAGCAGGTAATTTGCTTTGGCATAAAATCAAATTACTCTTCTAAGAAACAAATTTCCACTTTGTAGTCATTCCCATTTCTCATTTGATTAAAACAAACATGGATATCAGGTCATCTTGTTGCTTCCTCCACTTCCGCACCATTGATTCGTTAATGTTACATTTTCTCGCTGCTGCTCTATTCCCGTGTTCTACTGTGTGACTGATCGTCTTGAGTTTAAACTCTGCGTCGTAAGCGCGTCTCTTAATTGGAGCCATTTTGGGGTCTTTACACAGACACACAAATGGAAATGAAACGGCAGGCTTCGCGCAGTCATATATCCCAGCATGCACCGCGCGCTTCTTCNTGCACTACTGCCATCTATTGAATCCTAATATATATACCTCAAATTCTCATAATGAGCCCAGTATTCACCGCGCGCTTATTCTTCTAGGGGGGAAAATGACGTTGGTGGCTGCTTACCATAGTTGCGAGACCTGTTGTGGCTCAATATTGGTCCATATATAAGGCGCACCGGATTATAAGGCGCACTGTCGGCTTTTGAGAAAATTGAATGTCTTTAGGTACGCCTTATAGTGCGGAAAATATGGTACTTAAAAATACATATCTTTTGTTTGTTTTTCCTTTGCTCACAGTTACTTTTTATTTTCCATATTTGTCACTTTTCAGACCCTAACCTCAGATCATGTTATGCGAT
The DNA here is from genome assembly GCA_903066825.1 of Alfaro cultratus. Taxonomy (NCBI): domain Eukaryota; kingdom Metazoa; phylum Chordata; class Actinopteri; order Cyprinodontiformes; family Poeciliidae; genus Alfaro; species Alfaro cultratus. Next base: position 16,352 of record CAEFZX010003924.1, on the reverse strand, counting down.
TCATTATAGTCTGTGTGTGTGTGTCTGATAGGGCATATGACTTTTGTCTTTGTCCCCTAAGCTTTTATCTTGGTTAGGATTTGTGTGCGTTTCCTCAGAGACATCTGAGCTAACCACAGGACTGATACTTGAGAAAAAGAAATGATCTGTCTTTATTTTCTGCAGTCACATGCTGGTGTGAAGTTTTGCTTTCCAGCATTTTACCCGTCGTGAAAATAATGGCTGAAAACCAGTGCATTTATTCCAAGCTTGCTGCCTTATTGGAGACCATCTCAGACTTACTAGAGCTATAACAATCCTGTATTAGATGTTTAGGTTAACTGGGAGATACTGCACAATCCAGCTGTATTGGTTGCCTTGGTAACTCTTAGCTATCTGGAGGGCAGGGGGCGTGGCTTGACAGCATAAAGATACAGAAATTGTCATGAGTTTTTCAAGATCCTAAGGGCTAAAACAGAGGAAAGGGGCAAAGTGTTTTGTGCTGGCCGGACTGTCTGCAGCCCACTATGGGGGGAACCCAGATTAAATGGTAAGGCGAGACACAGAGGCTCTTTGACTTTCAAAATTTTAAGCAACTTTAACTCAGATAAGATTGAGTTTAACTAGTGCCTGTGGCTTTTTCATATTATGCTCTTTTCTGTATGGTTTGTCTCTTTCTGCTCTTACGTTCCCTCATTTATAAAATATATCTTTCAGCAAAAGAAATATTTATGCAAACTGACCTCAATCAAGGAACACAATATAACATGCAAAAAGACTACTAACTTGTTTTTTATATTGCATTTGCAAAACTGATAGAGTCTGGTTTGTGACATGCCTTATTAATTTGAAAATCCAGACTGCAACACAGAGTGGTGTTCTAGACTGCTTTCACAACATTCAGTTTGCCTGTGGGCATTTTTTGTCAGGTTCATTCTGCATTGATTGGTACGGTTTTTCAATCCTCTGGCTAAAATCTAACAGAATTGCCTTTAGCATCGGTGAAAATATGAACATCACAAACATGGTTAAAGCCCCTTCTCTCTGAATATTACATTGAATTTGACTACAGCTTATTATTTTGTCCTTGAAGTTGCTGTGTTGATGGGTTACTTACCGTTTTCACAATTGATTCTTCTTGAATATTTCACCATCAAATGGTCCACATGCACCAAAAGGGGTCCAGAGAAGTTGGATTGGTCAGGGTGCCAATGTTAAACCTGTGACCATCTGCCGAATTAAGCTGAAATAAGTTACAAAAGCATACAAGCTGGACCGCAGAGCAGAGATCCAACAATCAGAATTTTGCAGGCAATTTCTGACCTCTAGTTTTTGTGATGCGGACTTCTCTTTAAGAATTACTATAAAGGGAGATAAAGTGTTCAAAATCCCTCGGCTGGAAGCTTTCTTGACCAAATTGAAAACCACCACTGCGAATAGACTCATATACTGCCAATTCATTTGGCCAATGAAACATTTACCAATAGATAGATTAATCAGTGTTTTTGTCTCTTGTGAGCCTCAGCTCCGTCACTCCACTGTCGTCACCAAGAAGTCAGCAGAGCAGCAACTCTGACCGAAAGGCGCATGACAGCCTGCAGCAGGAGAGCAGCGGTACGTCCTGTCAAGCCTACAGTGAGCATCAAAACATACTCAGTTGGCTTGTGTAACTCATTCATGTGTGTGCTTGTAGTGGAGTCATCTAATGCCGTAGTACAGATGGCACTGGAGGATTCTCTGAGTGAAACCTTGGAGACGGAGGTTCAAGAGACACGGAAGATGTTATCTGCCCTACAGGTATGAAGACGAGGATGAAGCGATAACATTCCCTTCTTTTAACAATATTAAAAGATGAGGATGATTTTATTGTTATCATTATAAAGGTGTTAAGTAGTACTAAAGTTATGTTGATTTACTCTTTTGCATTAGCTGAAACTAATTTGTTCCCACATTGACGGTGAGATGTTTAAGCCTGTTTAGAATAATGGTTAACAGTTGTTTATATACGACAATAGTCCATCTGTTTTTTTTTTCCTCTGATTTGATACATTTCTGCACAATTCTTGATTTAATAACGCAGCTCATATCCAATAATTTCACACTGTAATCACAGAATTGCAAGAATGTGTAAAATGTCTTAAGATTAATCGATCTTTTATTGCAGTAGCTAAATCTCACACTGAAGGTAATTTATTTCATGAAGGAGAAAAACGTGTTACAAAAAACTGTTTTTAACACATTCAATTATTATTTAAATTATTATATTATTCCTAAGTGATCATGATGTCATGAGCTCTTCCAAAGCATCATATACCCATTGATTACCATTCTGAACAATGGGCATAATATTTTCTTTTATATATCTTTTGTATCTTTTGTTTGAAGCCGAACCCACTTGGAGTGTTTTTTGCTGAAAAGCTTAATTGTACTTTCATGTGACCAAAGCACACAGTTCTAGTTACGGCCTTGGCTCTGCAGGTTTACGTTTATGATGGTAGAACAGAAAGTTGTTTATTTTTTCTTCTTTTACTTCCATACAACTGGTGGTCATTCATTGTTGCTGTGGGGGTTTTGGTCATCTAAAGGTGCAGCTCGTTGCAGCAGTTTTCTAACAGTGTGTGATGGCAAGAGAAACATGGTGCCTCGTCAATTCTGGAGGCCAGAATCTAAGAGAAATAGACATCTGAATCATTCCCTTTAACTTTAAACCATTTAACTAATTTGATATATAGACTATAAGAAAATACTACCTGGATTTTTATGTAATGGTGAGATTGTGCCTCTGCATTAAAAGATGGAATTATTTTAATTTCTTCAGCACATCTTTACAAGGGGTGCCAATAAATTCATTTGGCATTATGAGGGGATTCAAAACATAGTAAAAACTACTGAAAGTAAAACAAAAAATGTCATGTCTGAAACCTAATTGTAAGACCTTCATCTTTGGCTGTTTTTTGTTTAATTTGCTTAGTTTTTGTATATTTTGGACAAACTTAACTTCACTTAAAATAAAGGATAGTTTGTCAGCTAATGGGTGAGTGACTTCACCACAAAGTACAAATTGGTGTCACATGTTAGACTGTGGGTGTTTTTCCAGGCTCTGTTGCTGCATGGCTCTCTCCCTGAGGATGAACAGGATGTGTCTTTGACATTGGAGCCAGTCAATACTGAACAACAGCTGGTAGGTTTTAGTGTACTTGATTTATTTATCTTTTTTAACTGTTGATTCGATTTTCTAGCCATCTGATTCTTTTCGGTCTCAATTCTGAATCTCTTGAGTTTTTTTGTGCTCGCTGCAGATCACATTACTTTTTCCTGAGCCATTTGAGTATGCGCGTGCTTGTGGATGTCAAAGAGCGACACAGATATCAGTTTCCCTTTATTCTCCCTCTGTTGTAGTTCTCACACATCTTTTTTTCTTCCAGATAGTCACTCGCAGCCGTTTGGATCAGAGCATGGAGGAGGTCACAGAGCTGAAGGTACACAATACGTTATCTTTTTTATGTTAATATTTGATTTGTTTCTTCTGTTAGGAACAATATTTTTGTAACTATAGAATGCACTCTGGCATTAATGTTTAATGCATTGTGTTCTTTGCTCCTCGTGTTAGAGAGAGCTGCTGCTCTGTAAGCAGGAGATCAGAAACCTGCAGGCAGTTAAGGTGAGTCGAAGCAGCATTTTTATAATGTTTTTAATAATTTTACGATTCAGGTCTTGACTTTGTGTTTGTTTTTTATTGTGCAGGAAGCCCAGCAGCAGAGGCTGTGCACACAGGAAGCATCTATACTGCAGATGAAGCAGGAACTTCTCCGAGCTAGCATGACAAAAGATGAACTCAACAACCACCACGTAGGAAATACATTCAGGCTTCTCTTAAAAATTCTTCTTCCTTTTCTTATTTATGATCATGGAAAATCATTAAAACACTGCACCTAAAATTGTTTCCAAAATGGTATTTATGAAGATTGTTTAGAAGTAATTCTCCTTTTCTGTAATGATGTGCTGTAGGCAGAGCTGAAGTGGAAGCTGGAGGAATGCAACAGGCTGTGGGGTGAATGCAAGGTGACAGGCTTCAATACAATACATTTTGTTTAATTAATCTTGTTTGTCAACATCAAATGAGTTTGGGTTGAATAAAGAATCTAATGTGTCTTCTCTATGTGGCTGGAAGCAGAAGGACGTCGGCCAAAAGGACAGGTTACTCCAACAGTTCAAACACAAACTAGAAGAAAGCCAAAAACTCCAGGTATGTTAATTTGCTGGATTGAGGGGTGAAGTGAACTACTTTAATAATTCAGACATTATAGCACCCTGCTACAAAAGTTACAAGTTTCTCAGCAAGAGTAGTAATGAATCATGCATACTGGCTTGAGGGTCACTGGTAGAGCTTTGAACTTTCATTCTGAGATGGTTAGAGTAGAGTTAGGCATGAGGGATGTTATAAAGTTGGCAAAGCTTGATGTTTCTCAAAATGCATTTGATTTCTTTCTCTTTAGAACTGTATGACAGGTTTCAGACATGCCAACATCTGTGAAACAATAAACGAGGAGACATTTATGGGCAATCTTCATACATGAAATGTTTACAACTTTTGATCATCTGACTTTCTTTATAGGCTGAAGCACAGAGAGAGTTGGAGCATAAAAATGACATGCTACAGGAACTAATGAGTGGAAATTTGCAAGAGGTAATGCTGTTTCTGTGCTTTGCTGGGTGTTTTTTTTTTTTTTTGCAGCCATGATGAACACACCCATTCTACCTACAGCTATGTTTTTTTCTTTAGCAGATTCCAGTCAGCGCAGAAAACAATGGATATTCTTACTCTGGAAACCCAACTCCTTCAATATCAGGTGTAAGTATTATTTCTCTTTCTATCAGTTGAAGACTGAGTAGATTTACTGTATATTTCATTTCTGTCATATTAAGGTTGACATGGTCCTATCTCATATCAAAATTTTGTTCTGTGAGCCACACATGTTTTTACATCTTACAATCAAATAAGAAATCTTAACATGGAACGGGAAGAGGGAGAATCTACTGCTCTAATTTGCCTCAGGTGGTAATCACAAACTTATGAATGTTTTGGACTGGATAGCCTCAACCAGTTAGATAGAAAATCCCCAACACACACTTTATTGCTCAGATGAATGTTGCTAATTGTCACTTTTTTTTCTGAAATATGAATTGCATGTGACATAGAAACACTCACACATGACTCAACTTGTATGATGTCCAAAGACAAAGTGATCTGTCCGAGATGGGGTCATGGTGCATTTTCACTGCGGCTCGGTGGGCTGAAAGTGTGTTTTGGTTTTGCTCTGAAAGCAGGCGGAGGAGGTCCAGCTGCTCAGAGACGCGCTGAGAAGCCTGCGGAACAACTTCAGAGACCACGACCCCCAGCACCATACACTGGACACCATGGAGCAGGGAATAGTGTCACTCATTGACAGACTGCATGTTGTGCATACTCACAGGGTATCACAGCTTCAAACAAATGTCCTGGCTTAAGAAAATATATTTGAAAAGTACATTTCTGGTGAAATGTTTACATATAGACGCATATTTGTTTACACTCTTTTAATCTTTTAAACATGGTCCATTTCCAGTAGGGTTGAGTTTGGTGCCTTTCCAGAAGCGTAATATTGGCCTGCTTCTTCCATTCCAAAACCAGTTTCAATGTGCATTTGGGATCGTCGTCCTGTTGGACCACAAATTACCCATGTTTCAATATCTAGCTGTCAAATTGAGGTGATTTTGAAAAATTTATAAGTGAACTTCCTGTCTTGTTATTCGATCCACCTTTCTCAGCTAAAATCCACTGCTGAACAAGCCCTGGACATTATGGTACCACTGCCATGTTGAACAGTAGGCATATTGTTAGTAGGTTAAAGCCTCATCTTGACCAAATTTCTCTTCACCTAAAAGCATTTGGCTTATCCGTGTGGACAGTTGTCACTCTTTTAGTCAATAGTAATTCAAACTTTAATCCACTGTGGAAAGCTATGCTAGTTGGAACAGTTTCCTTTAAGAAGACTTCAGCTTCAGTTGTTAATCTGCGAGTGACTGTCTGGGTCAAATGGTTGAAATTGGGATTAAATTTGATATTCCAGCAGGATGGCATATAATAACTTCATTAATGACCTCTTAGAAAAACCAGACATCCCACTGAAAGTTTGTGGACTGCTTGAAATCTGACTCCCTGACAGAATACCTATGGTGTGTGGTCATGGTGCAGTTCTCTAGGGAACATTTAACCAAATACTTGGTTGTAAACCGGAATAAATAGTTCAGACCAAGTATGGATTAAAGCTGATCATTGGAACTTGAGTCCCCAGCCCAATTTTAAGGCATCTTAATGCCTTAAAAATAAATAAAGTCAAATTTATTTATTTTTCATATATGCAGCATTTTCATAACGACCGAAGCCATCACAATTATGTGATTGGGCTATAAAATGGCACTTTGTCCCTGGAAAATACACAATACTACAGTTTATAGAAAATACACACTAAAATCTAACACAATGTCATTGTTTGCTGCATTATTATGCACCATGAAAAAAATTATGTTTTTGAGGGGGATTTAATTACACTCTGAATATTTTTTCTTTCCATCTGTAGGGCAGAGGGAAATCACCGAGACGAAAAGGTCAGCACACAGATTTGGACTCTTGGACCTCCTTCCGTAAGAATTTCTACTCTGTCAAAAATTGTAATTGTGACGAAACATTTCTAACTTAAAACTTTTCTCTAACTGAAACTGCTGTTTGCTGCAGAGAGTTGTCAGTCACAGAATGGTTCTCCTTCTTCTACAAAAATCCTTTACTTTACTGGAAAATCCCCAACACCCTCCATGATCAATATTCCCAAGAGGTTTGTGTCTTTGTTTGTTTACAATTAAAGAATATGTTTTCTTTAATGCTAAATAAGAAAATATAGCTTTTGTGTACCATTCATCAATACAACTGATCCTGTCAATGCAGTACAAATAGAACATACAATAAGCAAAATGATTCAAAATGACAGAAAAATCTAGGAAAATTGCATTCTTTTTCTTGACATGCATTATGTAGGCTGGGTGAAGTAACTCTCAAGGATGTTAAGGCGGCTGTTGATCCAGAGGGAAACTACAGGTACCACTTCAAGGCTCTCGACCCAGAGTTTGGCACTGTAAAAGAGGAGGTAAGTCTAAGACGGAGAGAAAGATAAAAACAGGGCAACAGTGAGCCACCATTTACTAATGATGGTGGCTGCATGTATTGGCACCCCTCATAAAGATGTGTTAAGTTTTAAGATATTTTTTGTAATAATCTAAACTTTTTATCACTAAAGTTTAGTTTGCTAAATATTGTAGGGAGTTTAACTGGAAACCAGCTGAATTTAGATGAGACTGAGATTGAGCATTTCAGCAAGATGAAATGTTTCTGTTTTTCTCCAGGTGTTCCTGGATGGAGCAATTGTTCCAGGCTGGGAGGGAAAAATAGTGGCCTGGCTGGAAGAGGATCACGGCGATGAGAGGTAATAATCACTGTTGTGTCTCTCAGCCATTTTAATTACTCTTTGTAAAGAAAATGACTCATTTTCTTTTCTGTTTTAGACCTTTGTAGATTCAAGCGGAGCAGCTACAAAATATGCACAGTGTTGGAGACTGGACAAATTAGCACAATGCTGTAAGAACATAGCATTTTTTGGATTATTAAATATGAACTGAATATCTCTGCAGTCTGTGCAAATATCTGACAGCAAGGAAATTACAAGACTCTGTGCCTTACAAAGGAAAGCTGATTTTATCATGTTCCTAATACTGCCACACTATAACTGCTGTAGAAAAATAGTCGAGAACATTATTTTGGACTAAGTGGATTAGAAACTACTGTACTGAGGCTTATATGGAGAATTAGAGGAAAAACAAATATTTTTCATAGTTATTTATGCAACTACATTAGTTCTTGTTTAAATAATATAAAATTATAAACTAATTAGAAAAATTCTATTAGAAAACAGAGCAATGTCTTTTGCTACTGCTTGGAAGACAGAATAGATAGGATGAGACAAAACAAATTTACAGGAATTTACTTTTTTATTTTTGTGGGACAAAACATTTTGTCCTACAGTTGCAGTTTTGCATGCCACCTAGCGGTAGTAGGAAGCATTTGCAGAGAACAGTAACAGGTGTATAAAGAAAAAGCCTTAAAATATCTTAACTCATTGTCATTGGAAGAACACATGTATGCGCCCATGTAGGCCTCTTCCCATACCTAACTCAATTTTTTGTTATTGTAGACTATATCTCTTAATATTTTGAATAAGATAATATTTATGTTAATGGTTTATTTGTCTCGAGATTTTGGTATATAACAGCCATTTTTAAGTGTCAGATTTTAATGTTAGTTCAAAGCAAACTTTAGTTCTTTCATAATTAACCATTCCATTATTTATGCTGTTTATTTCTCACTATGGAGGTTTGTATATTTGTGGAAAATTCTGACTGATCTCTTACTAACAAGCCAGCTGAAACAAGTCGGTTTTGTGATCACATGTATTTAAATGCCATAACTGCATGTACAGTAAAATTTTACAATTTTCTGGTGAGATGGTATTTTCCAATTTGTGGTGTTTGTTGAGATTTTTTGTTTTTTTGCAAAGTATGGATATTTGCATGTTTGAGGAGGAAAAGCCTTTGGATGTTTCACATTTTGAAATAAAATTTTTGTATGCCGCTTTTTAATGTGCATTTGCATCTATGATTCTGCTACTTTATTAATATTTTTACCAAGAGCTGTGTTGTGTTGTATGCTTACTTGTACTTAAGAAATGCTTTAATCAGAGATTGCTTTGCAACTTATTGTTGCCCAATTTCTGGCTAGATGCAGCTGTTCTTCAAATACAGCTACAGTATAAATAGGCTAGAAATATTTTATTTAATGTTTTATGCTGTTATGTTTGAACTATTTTTACACTTGCTCATCTGTGCGAATGAAGTGGTGCCTTGACACCCCAATAACTGGAATCTTTTAATTTTTGTCATGTTAGAACCACACAGTTTTGAGTATTTTGGTAAGTTATATATTCTGGGCCAAAACAAGATGGTTCATAACTTTAAGAGTTGTATACAGTTTTCAAATTTAAAAATAAATTAAAATATTGAGCATAGTCTGTTTAGCCCCTTTAATGCTGATACCCCTAATCTAGTGCAAGTACTTAAAGCTTTGAACATCTCCCTAGGGACAATATGGGGCAGCTGCAGGCAAACTCAAACATCTAAACTTATTGTACTTCTGGAAGAGGGAAAAGACAAAAGCCATATAAAGTCCTATTTGCATTATGCTTCAGCCAGTCCATGTGTAGGAAAGGGTAAACTAAAGTTGAGTAACTAAAATTGACCAGAGAAAATGCATCAGATGAATTCCTCCATGTGGTGCCATTTTAATTTATTTTACGTTACAACAACCTTAAATGTATTTTATTGGGATTTTATGTGACGGAACATTACAAAGTAGTGAATAATTAAGCAGAAAGAGAAACATTTTAAGTTGTGCTGTTTTCTATGGATATACCATGTTTACTGCCACCATGTGCCTCCTAGTGGTATTGCAGTAAACTAACTTTACAGCTTTTAACAGTTTATAGCGCACCAAAACCTGTGGTAAATATTATTTTTTCATTTACTGTGTTTTGAATTTTACCTTCATTTCAAGGTTTGGAGATTATTGTAAGACTAAACTTTGGTGGCCGACATTTACGACACCTCCTCTAAAGACGTTGTCGTAAACTGCAGTCAACCAGAGCCGTAAAGCGTTGTGTTTTGGACTGGAGGAGGTCATTAGAAAGTGAGGAGGAAGGAGTTCGGGCACAGACTAACTTGGTGCCAGCTAGTTTCTGATGCCGATGTGAGGCAAATACATTATTTAACACCCCCCGTGTAGTATTTCAAGCGCTGCGAAATGATTCGTTTAATCCTCAGGCTCAGGCCGTCCGCCGGTTTCTCCTGTCCCCGTGCCCTCCCGGCGGGGCCTTCCACTATCGGCTCTCGGTCTGTGCCCGTCACCGGCTGTCTGAGGCGGCTTCACTGCGGAGCGGGCTCCCGAGTCGTTTCCCTAGGTTCGAGTCTCGGTCACAGAACGACTCTCCTGCGGTGTCCTCAGCTGGCTGGTGGCTTTCAGAGCAGCCGCTTCTACAGTCTCCCTCCTCACCAGAAGGTAAGGTTACCTGACCGGTTGCTATAGCACCGAGGCTCACGCTAGCATCAGAGAGCGGTCAGCTACATCAGTTAGCTGTCACACCTGTAAGAGTCGTGACGCGGCGTTTCTTTGTAATAACTGGATTTAAAACCATCAAGTTGACACAGCACAAGAGTTTAAACTTTGTAATATGTTGTTTGTTTGTTAAAACGATAAACTCTGCCCTTAAAAGTGGGGACGTACATCGCCTTGCCTAAGTATTCAAACCCCATGTTAGCTTTTTTCATTCTTAACATCACATAACATCAATGTTTTTGACAGATCAACACAACTTCATATAGTAGTGAAGAAAAATGATATACAGATTTAAATTTTGGTTATAAATAATGTACAAACTGTGGCGTGGATTTACTTCCAGAACTGACATGCATTTAGCTCCATTCATGTTCTTGTAAACTGACTAGCATCTCTGCTGCTGCTGAAAAACAAAACTGAAAAAAGAAAAAAACATCCCCACAGCATGAGGCTGCTACCACCATGTTTCACTATGGGGATGGTGTGTTCAACTTCAGAATGATGAGCTGGATTTATTTTCTGTTAAGAAATGTCCTCATCCATTTCCTAAGATTGGTCCATTCCAAAAAAAATAATAATTTGCTTTGATTTCAACCATGTAGGTTTGAAACTATATTTTGCATTGTTGTCCTGCTGGAGTTTGAACCTTAAGGCTTTTTTAATTTGTTGTAGGTTTTTTTAAGGACCTGTATTTAGCTCTGATGCTGACCATTTACATATATCATAGCTTTTTTGTAACAAATATTTTTATAAATATTTTGCATGTGGAAACATTTACATTATTCTGAGTTTCTGATGTTTTCATTCTACTATTCAGTGTCACTTTATGTCAAAAGTAGCCAACTTTTAATCTAAATGCAGTGCAAGAAGAATCAGTGTTTTAAAAAATCTGCTGTTCAGAAAGAATTCAGATTAATTAGCAGGGATTTGATTTAATACTTTTGCAGAAAATGTTTTTAAGCATCAGTAGTTGGATGAATCCATACTGACTTAGAATAAAATCTTGATTTAGAAAAAATAAATTTTTCTTTTATTCATTTTATTTTCAAATTATTTAATGTGAAAGAGCAGTCAATATCTGTCCTTTTCTTAATTACTATTTTATAAAGATATTTTAATATTCCAGACATTTTCAAATGTTCCTGTTCTGTTTTTCACCATTCAGATTTTCTATTAGATAATTTATTTTCTCTTTAGGGTAATATAGGTTTATTTGGGGAAATCTCCCACTCTCTCCTGCCTGCTTCACAGCTGGCAGCACTTTCTTATCTCTGCTATCAGATGTCACTTGACCCGAGTAGCCACCGTAAAATCTGCAGATGTGATGAAATCGGACATGCGGGCATTTTATTGAACAGTCAAATGAGGCGATGATGACGCTGCAACTCTGCTCAGCTGACATTATTTACAAATCCTCTATGATGAGATTATTATAACATGATGATTTTTTTAATGTGTATTCTTTTAGATGACGTTTCTGTTCTTTCTTGTTGTTAATCAGGTGGAGCTTCCTGCTCTCTCGCCCACCATGCAGACGGGAACAATCGCTCGCTGGGAGAAGAAGGAAGGGGATAAAATCAGTGAGGGGGACCTTATAGCTGAGGTTAGCTGCTGTCTTATTGTATAAATGTAAAAAAAAAAAAAAAAAAAAAGGCATTCCAATACACTTCACTTTTTATTTAACCACCTTTGCAGGTAGAGACAGATAAAGCCACTGTAGGCTTTGAGATGCTGGAGGAGTGCTATCTAGCAAAGATCCTGGTCCCTGAAGGCACCAGAGACGTCAATGTTGGATCAGTAATCTGCATCACAGTTGACAAGTCAGTGCTCTGTACTTATATCGATTCATGGCAAACTTTCTACTCATTCAGAAAATGATCAAATGAGGATCTAAATTAAATGTTTGTGCAAATTTTCTCCTCCAGCCCAGAGCTTATCCCAGCATTTAAGGACGTAACATTGGAGTCTGTCAAATCTGCTGGTGCTGCTCCTTCATCTGCAGCTTCTGCTCCTCCTCCTCCTCTTTCACCTGCCACGGCTCCGCCTCCTGCAGCACCAGGCAGCTCTTACCCCCCACACATGAAGGTAGGTGTACTCTAACATCAAATACCATCAGGTGTGCACTTATAAGAGGGTGAAAGTGACGTGAAACTTCTGTTTACAGTCACAACTTGTGTCAGCTGAAGAGTTATAAGAGTGGATTCTCTGTATGTGACTCATGCTTCAGTGAAAAAGTATTCATACTCCTTGAGCTATTTGTGGCATTGGAATGTCTTTATTTTTTATTGTCCAGTTGCCTTCAGATACAAATAAATACAGACAGAGAAGCACAATAGACAGGACAGGGAGAAAGTTGCTGAAGTCTTAAGAATTTTTTGGTTGTAAAACATCCCAAGGTTTGAATGTGTCACAAAGAATCTGTAAATGGGAAAAACTGCAACTTCAAATGAGAAGCAGCCGAGAACCCCATGAAAGCTCTGGAGGAGCCACAGAAATGCACAGCTTAGGTGAGAGGACGTCTCAAATTCAGTATTTGAGTTTTTATTCATGCACTCCATAACTCTGGCTTTTATGGAAGAGTGGCAAGAAGCCATACAAAAATAAACTTTACAGTTTGACAAACTTTTGGAATGCTTCTCTCTTTTTTTCAGAAATAATTTGAAGTTGGATTTAGCTGAATAACAATGAAAACTTGTTAGAAACTGCTGAATACAAATACAGCTCAGATATTTGTTTATGGAAAAAGAAAATAAAAATTGTGTATTGCTTTCTTTCAACTTTATACTTTCACTGTTTGGTGTTTGTGTAACAAATAAAATACATTGAAATTTGTGGTTGTTATGTGGCAAAATGGGACTATTGAAGGGATAAGAAGTTTTTTCTGACCAATTGCAAGGCTGTGAATTTGTACTCTCTAAGCCTTTGGCCGTTGTGTACTACAGATTGCACTTCCTGCACTCTCTCCCACCATGACAATGGGAACAGTGCAGCGCTGGGAGAAGAAGGTTGGAGAAAAGTTGAGCGAAGGAGATTTACTGGCTGAGATCGAAACTGACAAGGCAACTATTGGTAGGTCCAAATGGAGTAGGAATCAAACCTGAATGGTAGGTTGGGTTGATTTGTACAGATGTATTAAACAAAATGCTTTTTTCCATGTGTAGGGTGAAAAAAAACCCCATCCTCCAGATGTTTTTTTCAAATTGCATGAAAATGAACATCTCCTGTTTCTGTGCAGGCTTCGAGGTGCAGGAGGAGGGATATCTGGCTAAAATCCTGATATCAGAGGGAACTCGAGATGTTCCTCTGGGAGCGCCGCTCTGCATCATCGTGGAGAAAGAAAGTGACATCGGTGCCTTCAAGGATTACGTAGAGACCGGGGTGGGAGATGTGTCCATGCCACCTCCTGCTCCCGCTCCCACTCCTGTAACGGTGGGACATTCATAAAGTTTCTTCTCAAGCTGTGTTTACATGTGGATAAAAATCAACACATTTCAGTTGTATAAGTTAATTAGGGGTTGGCGATGTGAGAGCCAAGCACTAAGTTAATTAAGCAAAAGGATAACATTCTGTATCATCGTAGAGAAAGTTATGAATACCTGGAAACACGAGAGAATCTGCTTTGAGTCAAATGATCAACAGGTCCTATCAAAACTTGAATCTGTCCATAGCTGTTTTTTGCACTGTGCAGACCCATCAGTTGTTAAATTGGTAGAATATACACTAACTCTACCTTGATGATGTTGTTGTTTTACCTTATAACAAAAATCAGGAAATCAGAGTTTTGTTTTATTTTGGTATTTTACTAACCACCCACCTTTCTGATCAATGCATTAAAACAAACCCAGGTTTCTCTGTGATACAAAGTGTTTTTGTCAAGTCTAGCCAATGTGTATTTGAAAGTAGATTGATGAGTGTTAACAAAGTGAGGATGCCGACTGATATTTAATCTTTTTATTGTATAATTTTCAATATGTTTACTTTAGTCCACTTATGCATTTTTCTTCAAAGCATTTTTTGCCCCTCTTTCTCAGAGATATTTTTAGTATTGATCAGATTGCTGAGAAATCTGATCAGTGATCATGTGATCATGTACTCTGTTTCTGGTTGGGATTTCTTACTTTTATTCACAAAAGGTTTTTGTTTTTTAAATACTGCATCATGAGAAGTTGTATCCAGATTTCTGCAGAAACTGGCTAATATCAGGTTTTGTTTCTGGATGTTTGTTGCAGGCTCCAGTTCCCAGTGCTGCTCCAGTAGCTGCCGCCGCCCCAGCAGCACCAAGGAAAGGCCGCGTGTTTGCCAGTCCACTGGCCAAGAAGCTTGCTGCTGAGAAAGGAATTGACCTGGCACAGGTCAGCGGTAGGTAACCGAGCTAACTGTGGGCAGCTTTGATATTATTACAAAGAACAATGTAATCATGGTACTTTTATTTTGTTTTCATTCAGGATCTGGTCCTGATGGACGCATTACCAGGAAAGATATTGAAAGCTTTGTTCCACCAAAGGTTGCTCCTGTGAGTGAAGCCCAGCTTTGTTTGTTTAATTAAATTTTTCTCTGCCTTTTCTAAAGCTTTATTTGACGAGTGTAGTTGATTCCAATTTTTTTCTTAATACTTATAATATACAGTACAGACCAAAAGTTTGGACACACCTGGTCATTCAAATGGTTTTCTTTATTTTCATGATTATGAAAATTGTAGATTAGATTGTAGAAAAACCTGACAGGGCTCACCTGTGAAGTGAAAACCATTTCAGGTGACGACCTCTTGAAGCTCATCAAGAGAATGCAGAGTGTGTGCAAAGTAGTAATCACAGCTAAAGGTTGATACTTTGAAGAAACTAGAATATAAGGCGTATTTTCAGTTGTTTTACACTTTTTTGTTTAGTACATATTTCCACATGTGTTAATTCATAGTTTGATGCCTTCAGTGTGAATCTACAATGTCAATAGTCATGAAAATAAAGAAACTCATTGAATGAGAAGGTGTGTCCAAACTTTTGGTCTGTACTATAGGTCTGATCAATCACTGCAACTCGGCTGAATTCTCACCAAACTCCTTCTAATTTAACTTCCTGTTTCACTTCCTGTCTTTTTTTGGGGGCTGAAAACCATTTGAAAATGTTTTGTAGGGGGCGTGCTGTGGTGGCGCAGGGGTTTAGCACGCCCCACGTTTGGAGGCCTTAGTCCTCGATGCGGACGTCGCGGGTTCGACTCCCGGTCCCGGCGACCTTTGCCACATGTCTTCCCCTTCTCCTTCCCCCCTTCCTGTCAGCCTACTGTCGCGGAAAATGCGAGCCACTAGCGCTGCAAAAAACTCTTCAGAAAAGAAAATGTTTTGTAGGATTTGCTTATACTGGTTCTAACAGGAATGGTGCCTTTCTTATTCCCACCCTACAACCAATTAAAATGCATGCAATTTATATATACCGTATTTTCCGCATTATAAGGCGCACCGGATTATAAGTCGCACCTTCAATAAATTGCCTATTTTAAAACTTTTTTCATATATAAAACGCACCGCATTATAAGGCGCATAGAATAGACACTACAGTAAAGGCTGGAGTTACGTTATGCATCCATTAGATGGAGCTGCGCTAAAGGGAACGTCAACAAAACAGTCAGATAGGTCAAACCTTTTTTTTTTTATCTTTTTTTTCTCCGAAGAGTTTTTGCGGCGCTAGTGGCTCGCATTTTTTTGCGATGGTAGGCTGACAGGAAGGGGGGGAAGGAGAGGGAGAAGACATGCGGCAAAGGTCGCCGGGACCGGGAGTCGAACCCGCGACGTCCGCGTCGAGGACTAAGGCCTCCAAACGTGGGGCGTGCTAAACCCCTGCGCCACCACAGGTCAGTCAAACTTTATTAATAGATTATAAACCAGCATTCTGACAACTCTGTTCACTCCCAAAATGAATAAACAGCCGTTTTATTATTTTCCCCGAGGTAAAGTCAGTGACGTGGTATTTTCGTGACAGTTTATTGTGACACAGCTAGTTCGCGTGCTAGCACTGTTGCCTTCATTCCAATAGTGATTGCACTGACACTTCTACTTGCTGCTCTCTGTTCAACAATCCACTGTTCGAGTTTGTCCTCCAACTGTAGCCGTCTCGCTTTGTTCCCT
>CAEFZX010003921.1:0-11972 GCA_903066825.1 Alfaro cultratus | reverse complement strand
ATATATATATATATATATATATATATATATATATATATATATATATATATATATATATATATAGATAGATAGATATAGATATATATATATAGAGAGAGAGAGAGATATTGCATCTGCAGCAGTGCTTCTTGTGATAGTGAAGCTCTTATGCATGTTTAAAACTTGTTTGCACTAAAGGCACCTTCTGTGAAACTCTCTCCTTATTACTCTGAAATATTTGTTATTGATCAATTTGTTCTGATTTTGAATGCATGTTAAATTCTTTTTTTCTGCAATATGTAAAGTTAGATGCATGCTGTCATCCTTTTTTATGAACTGATTGCTCAAGTCAATATACAACATACTTGTAAGACAATAATTTATTTTATTTTATACATTGTGAATTTATGTTTAAGTGAATAATTATGATCCAAAAATATTAATAGACATCCATGTAAATAAAATGCATGCCAACTGTCACATCATTATTATGGTTTATTATTATTGTTAAATCAGTGTGCACATACTCTAGCTGAAATTCTAATAGGGAGCATCTTGAAGTGAATAGAGCCCACAAGAGGATAAGCTACTAAATCTTGCAATAAAGGCAATGTGATTTACAGTAAATTCCACAAGGCTGACAGTGCCACAGCTGAGGGCATAAACACTCCTTTCAGCTCTGTGCCTTAGTTCTGTCCGTTGTGAACTACAATCACGCAGGCATGCTGGTCAGTGGCAGTGACTTTGATAAATCACCAGGAAGTCCTGCTGTTGGCTTAAAACTAGCACTTGTTCAGTTGCAATTCTGCATTTGTCCCTCTTTAATGTTTATGGAAGTAGCTTTAGCAGTAATCTGTCAGTGATTGATTAGGTGGGGCTAAATCCCTTCTCCGTTCTCCTCCACCGGCTCGCTGTTCTGCTCCGGCTGTGTATTTACAGAAAGATGACTGTGTTGAGAAGGAGGCTGCTTATGTACCTGCAACGTAAACATAGTTACTTCCACTTGGGTGACTACAGGCTCAAGGATGACCACCAGTAAAACTAGAAACAAGGAGTGACATGTTTTGTTGTTGCCAAATTCATGCGCCAGTGGATAAAGAAATAGGCTTATAGACCTATGACAGAGTTGCTTTGGGAATAAATCTTGTTTAAAGCTGTCATCCATGTTTGGCACAGCAGAAAAAGATCTGCTGATGTCTGAATGCAACACAATCACTGTTTTGCTTGTGACACATCTAAAAAAGCAGAATTGTAACAGACTTATATCTAAGTATTAGAACATATTTATTTTCTATGTGACTCAAGAGGTTGAAAAAGCAATTTAGAAAGGGTGTTGAGTATTGATCACACTTACCAGCAATCCATTTTAATTAAATATTAAGAGTGTGTTGTATTGATAACAACCGAACAGCAGCTGCTTTTTTTGTTCAAAAGTGGACAAACTGGGAAAAAAGAAGAGAAGCTTTAATATATGTAATCATACTTGAAGTATGAACGCAAGCCTGTGTTATATCTGATGCATTTTCTATTCATTCAATACTTTAGTTATTTTTAAAAGACGGTCTGAGTATGAACATGAATTTTAATGGAGATACTTAAATGGTAATTATTCCACTCAGGCTCAAACGTAGGTAACAAATGGAATTCAATCAGTGTCCGTGCATAATGATGGTCATTAGGAGAAAGAAAATAATAATGACATCCTTTCTGCATTAAACCTGCAGACACTTTACACAATGATCCCGCAGCCATTATTGATCTCCATGGAGATAAGCAATTGTCACTTTTCAACATTGTGCCTGGATGTTAAATACAGCTCATTTTGTTTTTCTGCAAACTATTTCAGCCAACATCAAATTTTCATTTAATTTACTTCACTGGGTGAAATCCTTGTCTTGAATGACATGATTGAAATTTAGGTTCATTGTCACAGCTGCCTCTCCCCCTGTTTTTCCCCTTGGTTTTTATAAAGCTTGTATAAAATGAAGATTATACTTATATGTGTCTAGACCTAGACCGGTACTGTGAATGTGACTGTAAATATGTAAATATGTGCATGCAGATACTAAACTGGAGTCAATCCAAAATGCACACCACTAAAAGCAACAGTTATTTTTTCTTACTCTGCTAGATGTTTGCTATATGCTCGAAACAATTCTCCTCATAAAACACAATTAGTTTTCATATTAGATAAAGATTGTAACAGTTGTGTACACATATTGTACAGTAGGCAGCATGTATTGAGTTGTATCCAAGACGACCACTTGGTTGAATAATTAAATAAGATCTCCAATCAAATGATCCATGATTTGCATGCCTTCTGTTGCCAACAAGCTCCATCTGTTTAGTTTTTCAGAGCTCTGACACAGTGGCTCGAGTGAGTGAAACAGCAATAATGTAATTGTGGATGTGACAGATACACCAGATGATGCCGGGACTGTTTGGAAGTCTGCTCCAAGGCATACTGTACAGCATGGTGTCATATGGTCGGCAAGAAAGCATGACAAAAACACTTTTGTGAAGACTCAGTTTTGTCTTCTGATTGTGAATAACTTTGAGAAGCTGCCACTATAATTCAGTCCAAATAACACTTACATCACTTGTATTTAATGCCCTCACCTGATGCGGGCATTATTATAAAGTTGCATTTTAACTAAGTAGAAAACTTGAGATTGGATTGTGAAGGACAACAGTAGCATGCATAGTTTGGCTGAGTGCCAGTGGACAGTGCAGAGCTGCAGTCAGCAGCAGGTTGAGTCCAAGTCTAAGTCCGCATCAGGAGAGACAGACTGCTGCTTTGACGGATCCGTCATAGCAGCCATGGTGTGTCCTCTGCAGGAATTCAGATATTTCCCACTATTAAAACATTTTTCCACCAGGTATGCCTTCTGTCTGTCTTCGCTTATTTCTCTTCAGCTCTGATGTGTTCAGAAGACACATAAAATCACATTAACATCAAAACAGCTTGTTAGCAATCTTTTCAAAAAGTAAATTAGTGTGATTTTAACCCTAAAGATTTCCCTAGCAAGAGTTAATTTAAATCTAAAGACTTCAGTGCGTTGCAGATGACCTACACTGTAAGGTCACTTACATTATGTGTATAATTTTACTGAGGCTGATTAGTTAACAGTTAAACAACATTTAAAAAATGGTCAAAGATGAAGACATTAAAAGCCAGTAAGACACAATTTTCTACAGTTGTGTGCCTTTGATATTGAAGCACATCTGCTTATTTAAACAAGTGATGCCAGGGTCATTCAATTAATGCCTCTCCCTTTTTATCAGCTTCACTGGCTCCACAGTAACTGAGTGCCTCTTCGCCCATCACACTTAAGTGCTTTTGTGTTTATGTAAAAGCCCACTGCCGTCACACTGTGGAATTTTTTTTAACAAGTTGATGAACATGGATTTAAATAATTTGATGTCTTGTTTCCTACTTTTGTGTAATACATATGGTATTTTTTTTTTTTTTTTTTATCAATTTATTGATTGAGAAGGCATGCAGCTGCAATATGGGAGCACAAATGAGTGTTTAACTATGCTGAATTCAACATAATAAAACAAAAACAATAATAATAATTTAACAAATTATATATAGTTATCAATAATTTGTGATTGTATTTCCTCTGCTTATCTATTTTCCCCCCTCTTTGCGTTAACAGGTTTCCAATGTTAATGATGCATTTAATGTCCCTTCAGATTTTTTTGGTTGTTATCTGGTAATAATTTAAATTTGGAAAACATGTTGTTGTTTTTTTTTTATTCCATCCTAGGTTATGTAATCTGCCTTGCATTACATCCCCTATAAATTCAATACTGTACATATGTTCATATGAAGATGAGTAAACCATATTCCAAATTATTATGCAAGTGATATTTTCTCAGATTCTTTTAAATGATCAATGCAAATGATGGTCAGTATAATTTTCAAGTCATGAACTATTATAGTATAAATAAAATTTTACTGAACAAAATTTTGAAACCGTATTTTGAAACTTTTGAAATTTTGAAACTGAAAAAAAAAAAACGTATTCCAAATTATTATGCAAGTGATATTTTCTCAGATTTTTTTAAATGATCAATGCAAATGATGGTCAGTATAATTTTCAAGTCATGAACTATTATAGTATAAATAAAATTTTACTGAACAAAGCTCCCCATGAGAACAGTATTTTTTTTCAAAAATAAAAAAATCAATTGCTTGAATATTGCTTGAAACTTGTGGCTTGCTTAATAATGTGGAACATCCTTCTTAAGTACATTTCCTTTAATTGAGCTCACCAGACAAACTAATCAACCCAGCTCTCTGATATTAATTATAGTAATTCAAATAGCCCAGACACACAATACCACCTATAAATTTAAAAGCACAACAAAAAATTTAATCTTTACGACACTTAAATCCAATTTGCATAATAATTTGCCTTTCTGTCCTTCTAATGCTTCAGTGCAAGTCATTTGATCTCCACCTAAGCGAGGTTGTCAATGAGTTTTTTCTGCATGATTTTTTCCCCCTTAATCTAACGCTATTCTGTGCAGACGTTGTCTACTACGATAAAGATTCACTTCCCTCTGCATGTCGAATTCTTAGAAAGGCAGTATTATGGAAAATCAGCTTTACATAATGTTATGAGTTTTGACTTGATTCTTTCATGCAGGTTTGAGAAATCATTTAATCTCCCGTGGCAACTACTCAGCTATGCAAAATGCCTGGCTAGTCCTGGAGCCACTGTCAAGGTATAGCTCCTCCTTGGAGCTCCAGTTTCTAAGCTTCCAACCTTCTGCCTCACACAGTAGCCCTTCCCCATTGCACCGCTACTCAGCTCCTTCAGACTAGTCAGGAGCAATTAGCCAACACCTGGTGGAACTGCACATTTACGGAGCTCATTATATGAGCTACCAGTGCAACGCTGGTAAAAACTTTTCTATAGGGTTAATAGAGCAGTGATGTTGTAAAGAATTCCTGAAGGGGAAATGTCAGAAAGAGCAGGAGTTTTCAAAGAGGCAGGCAAGGAGTTAAATTGCAAAGTAAAATGTCTTATATATGACATTTTGCAAAAATGTCACATATAATGCTATATATGTCACATTTGACATATATAGCATTTGTATTATAACTGAAGGTAACATAGTTGCTTGATTGTGCTATAAAATGGCAGTATGTGCCTAGAAATCACATAGTACTGCACCTTGCCAGGGAAGTTATCTCTCTATTCTGATAAATATTATGATATAATATCGGTGTGAACCGATAAACGTGGCATATTCAGGCTTGGGGAAATGACTGAAAAGCGTCTTTCAAAGTGACAGTTGAGTTTCAGTACAAACTTTAATGAACTTTACTAAACTCACAGTTTCAATTTAGCTAATAATACTTAAAATAAATAAATGTACATCTTACAACAATATCATTATATTCAGAATTACTCACTACTTAAGCTGGTCTTTTGACATTAAGAAGCCTCATAAAGGTTTTTAGCATATTCTCATCAACACAGAAATAGACAGCTGTATGACACTGAAAAGAAAAATTATAAAATACAAATTTTCACACCGAGTGGTTCTGTTGACAGAAACTTCGGCCATGAGGATTAACACTGAGGATTATATTTTTCTGCAAGTGGTCAGATATTTCAAATTAGTTGTAGTTAGAGAATGAGTTTGACGACTCTGAGGCAAAGGTCAAAGGTTTGACAAAAAGAAAGGAAAAATGCACTCTTAATTAAGGATCAGCTGCTGAGTCCAACACAAAGCAATATGTGTTTTACCATCCAAAGGAAATCCATACAATTTTTTAAGTATTTAAAGAAAGAAGCAGGACAAAAACTGCTGTTTTATTTCAGCTGAAGGCAAAACTTTAAATCTTTCTGAAATAGAAAAAGCTGTGAAGGAACAGTAATTTTGTACATTTTAAGGCGTTGACTTAAATTAAATAAATTGTTAAAAAATTACATACAAAAATGAGGTTTCTATATTAGTTTACTTGAGAAATATTAGTGAATTAAAACAAAAGGCTGTGAGTATTCATCAGTTTGACCCATTTGATTCCCTGAAGTCCCATGCAGCCAAAACAAGAGAGAGAAAAGCAGATGCTTTTGCGAAACACAATGCCCGGAGTTTGATTCATTTTGCAAGGCAATTCCTCTCCAAACAGCTCCAAGACTTCCTGATCGCCTGTAATCCCCAGCTTTCACACATAAGTCATTGAGAGCGATGGAGTCCCCTCTGTTTACTCACTCCAACCCAAATGATCTTTCACAAGTAGACCACTTCAGTTGTGAAATGGAATTTGCCAGGGTGTTCTGTCCCAAGTCTATTTCTCTGTACGCTATACCAATTCCCAAACAGGGTTCAGCCGCTCGCAGATAATGTCTGTGTGGATTGAGCCTGGCTTCTCTGCTGTTTTAATGGCCCTCGGGAAAAGGTATTTGATGGAAGTAAAGGGGGCAGGGGGAGGGGAGGATCTTGAGCACATAAGCAACCCTCAATTACATTTTGTTTAGTAATGCACATGGTTAATGACAGTTAGAGAGAAATATAAAGATATATTGTGTGTGTAAAAATGCATTTGCTGCCAGAATTAATAAAGAGTAGAGTTGTAAAGGAAAATAATAGGAGGATGATACTCATCTTACAGTCAGTGGCTTTAATATTTAATGCAATTTTATATAGGATGTAGTTTGGGGTTTTTTCAGTTTGTTTTGACAGATATATGCTTACACATTAGAGTTTGAAGAGCGTAACTGATGGCTCTATTTTTGCAGTAGTTGACAGTATTATTGCTGTGGTATGTAGTTATGATAAATGGTTGTTTAGGAGGGCCGCATTTACTTTGTGAAGTCATTATGAGAATATTATGTATGAGAAAACAGTCATTAATATTCATTATAATTGCAAACAACTGAGCTGAATGCTGATCGAGTGTGTTGCCAACATGGACCTGACTCTCCTAATGCACCTCTCACCGTTTTTGTTCGGCAATCAATGTAGGTGTTTAGGATGATCTCTAACTTGAGCTGACTTTTAGTTAGAAAGCCCAGAAATCCTTTTTGGCAAGCATAAATTAATATACTGCACAGCTTATTGCTATTTTTGGAGGATAAATACAGACAATTTATATCATTCATAGAGGAGCATTGTGCTGTCTGGAAAAGTGTGGAGGTTTATTTAAAACATCCATCCATCTGTCCTTGTCTCCAACATATTTCCCCGTGTAAAGCTTGACCACTGTAAAAATATTAGATTCAGTGTTTTAAACATAAATGTAAGCATTGGTTATAAAAGGTCAGATAATTTTGGGAACTTGAGTCTAGAAAAGTATGCAATTGTGTCATCTAAAATGTGGACAAACCATGAATATAAATCTTAAAATGCAAAATTTTTGGACCCACTTTTACCAAACTGTGCATTGCCTGCTTCATGGCCTCTGGATCCATTGTTTCTATTCCATTTGATAAGGGCTCAGATTTTGTTTGTATCTGGTAATTGGAGCAATGTTGTAGTGCGAAGCACTGATACATTTCCTAGTCTACACGTGAATGAGGCTGGCAATGGAAGGGAAAGGTCAGGCCCTGGACTTGCCTTTCTCCCTCAGGGCCCTGAGCTGTAGGGCCCGGAGAACACCACAAACAATTAAACATGTTGCTTCTCAGGGCTGAGCGGCTGGACTCCTGTTGGTTAGAGAAGTTTTTTTTGTTTTTTTTCCAACCTCAGTGGGTTGCTGTTGGTCACTCTTCAGAGCAATAATCTGCAGGTCTGAGCAATCAATACCACCACGACAGCTTCAGCTTCCATTAGCGCAGGCGTCTCTTGAGTGCTTGCGCATGAGGAGAGGAGCACAGACCAGGCATCAACAAACACATCAACAGGTGCAAACACACAGATATAGACAAACACACACTGACATATATTCAAGCTCATGCTCAGAATCACCCACTCACACATGTACACGCATTAACACATGGGCACCAACACAATTGGCCACAACAGATAACAGATACATTGTTACATATTGAATTTAACTCAGTTAATATATGCAGTCATATAGGCCAGGTTTTACAAAGACTCACACATATGTTTCATTGGTAATTGGTAGAATTATCTTTTACACTTAAAGACTTGGGTTAAAAAAAAAGAAAAAAGAGTACTCTCCCACAAACATCAAAATAGTTTGCTGGCATATTGGACCATTCCTTCTGACATAACTGATGACAGGATTGCTTGTTCTTGCACACAACATTTTCTATGAAACTGAGATTAGGGGTTTCAGGTATATGAGGAACTTGGAGGGATCGCTACATAGGACCACAGACTCTACTTTCATTGTTGTTAGCTGAACCATTCCATTCAGTAAGCGACTGTGATGGCTTGTTTTAACACATTAAAGCATTGTTCAAAAGGTTATTTATTTGTAATTTAGCAAAAGATTGAGTGTATAAACTTGTATGAATTTAAAAAAAGAATATATATAATTAAAACATGTTTACTTTCCTTTCTGCGTGCATGATGAGATGGTTGTTTAAAGAGTGGTATTATGTATTTTCCAGGTGTGTAGTGCCATTCCATATCACAATCAAGAAATTACATTACTTAAAATAAATCTGACTTCTCAATTTGACATCTGTCTCTTCAAGAGCCTACTGCTCTTTCTGCCATCAACACTTCATGACAACAATATCATATTTGATTTTGATGAGGGAATGACATTACAATATAGTATAAAGTAAAAAAGGATTTTCGATTTTAAATAATACCCCACATACCAACTGTGGTTTCTATAGTCTTAAATCTAATTTAGCCATATTCTATTTTCTTGAAACAAATATTGGTTCTTAAAAATACATCCTCACACCCAGCTGTGATATTACTGCATTGTTTTATTGTTTTTGTTTTGTTTCAGTTTTCTTCCAATTTCAAAACAAATCTTCATTAATCTATTTCTCCCCTTTTATAATTTGTTTTAGTTCCTAAGTTCTTTCTTATCTTCTTATTTTTACTTAGTAGTTTAGCTGAATGCTGCCTAGTTACTTCCTGACTAAAGTATTTTAACTGGACATTGAAGTATACCCTGCAAACTATATCCTATGGATTCTATGCCTACGGACATCAAAATGACTGAAAGAAACCGTATACTTGCACTTCTTACAGTTAGTATCACTGTAAGATATATAGGGCACACGTTGTAACTTTATATTACTGTTTGTGTACATGGTACTTAAATAGATTGAATGGAAAGAAATATGTTGTTGAAGATTGCATTATGTCACACACAGTTTGACATATTGCATATGCTTACCAAAATTCTGTGAGCTGAAAACCTGCCATGTAATAGATAATCAACGCCTCAAAGACACGACGTTCAGATATTGTTCATTCGCTGTTTGTATTTTATTTTTGGTCAGTGGCTTCTTTTATATGACTTCATTTTCTCTCACTTTATAAGCACACACTACACAAAATGCAGTCATCTTCAGACAGCCTGCCATAGCTCTTGCTTGAAATTACTTTAGAAGACTCCAAAAAGGAATACTGAATATTCCACAATACAATCTTGAACTAAAAATATCCAATTATTTGTTGGTAATCTAGTTTCATTTTAAGACTATTTTTGATTGTAAGAAGATTTTTAGTTAGTTTGCATGCAAGAGCTGTGGGACAATTTTTTTAAATATTCTTTTAACATAATTTCTTTTGTTTTTTTTGAGAGATATCATTTGGTCTACAGTTTGGCATCGTGAAGATACAAGAGCATTTAGTATACACTTCTGAATGAGATTCATAATAAAATAACATAATGTATACCTTTTCTTTTATACTACACAGTATTGATGTGTGTAGTGCAACAGCTGCCAATCCATGACAGGTGGAGCTGCAGCTATAACTGTTTACCAGAAGTTAAAGGCATGATGACCGAACCATTCTCAACAAAGCAGGGGTACTGAGACACATCTTGCTGAGAGCTACAGAGTAGTCATCTGTTGTTCCTGAATTGCACATAATAGCAATGCAGTCATCTAAGCCTGTGAGGGAGTGCTGTGTGCACGCCTGCAGGTCCGTCTGTGTGCTCTTGTTGGCTTTTGGAGGAAGTGATGGACTCAACAAGTGGAACACATTTGGCACGTCTCCAGCAAGATGTGGCCTCTAGGTAGGCAGAGTAACAAAGGCACTGTACCTATTCAAAAACAAAAAAAAAACAACATATTGATAAAAAAGGGGGGCCTGAGGGAAAATTGCAACATTTAGATGGATTTTCTTTATCCAGGAATATTCCAAAGTGAAAATATTAATTTGGATTTCAGGTTTTGTTGTCAGATCTTTAAAATATATGTAATATTTTCAGTAGATTTTATTTGTTGTTGCAGGAGCCAAATGTATAACTTGTGCATTGATGTGAATGTGTGTGTTGGGAAAAGGGAGAGTTATGCATTCAGCCACCATTTTCTGCAGGTTGAATTTCTCTTAATTGTTCTGTAACCTTTCTATATACCCTTAGCAATTAGTTGATGAGTTAGTCTGCACTTGTCAGTATCATCAGGTTGTAATCAACACAAACAAAAACAACCTGGGGTTTAAGGACCCTTTCCTTCATACATTTGTATTAATTACAAAGCAATAATCACGCATTAAATGACTAAAGGAATTCACCAAACTAATATGTGCCTACTTAAAGTATAAATGAAGCACAAGTAGAATAATCAGAGTTAAAGCATGTTTTTCTACATAAAATATGCAAAATGGTGCTTCAGCTGATAACAATGTGTGGTAATATTTGTTTCAGGTGTTTAGATTTAGAAAAATATCCAGATTTTAATTTTTTCCTGACCCGGACATTTAACTCTTGTAATGTAACTAAAGACATCTGGTATCCAAGTAAAATACAAAATACAAAGTCAAGTAAATACAAGTGGGAAACTACTATAAAAAATATAATTTTATTTATTTATTTATTTGCAGAATCTTATAATCAATTCACTTCGGATTGCAGAGTTTATGGGTTCTTGCCATTTTTTAAGAGTTACCATAGACCTCTTGGCTGTTTCTTGAATTAATGCTCTCCTTTTCTTGCTTTCTATTGTGTCATTTTGAGATGATGGATGAAACAATCTTCTGTAAAATGCTCAAAGCTAGGGATATTGTTTTATAATCTAACTCTGCTATAAACCTGTCTACACCTTGTTCCAAATTATTATGCAAATTGGATTTAAGTGTCATAAAGATTAAATTTTTTGTTGTGCTATTAAATTTATAGATGGTATTGTGTGTCTGGGCTCTTTGAATTACTATAATTAATTTCAGAGAACTGGGTTGATTAGTTTGTCTGGTGAGCTCAATTAAAGGAAATGTACTTAAGAAGGATGTTCCACATTAGCAGGTCACAGGTTTCAGGCAATATGGGAAAGAGAAAGGATCTCTCTGCTGACGAAAATCATCAGATAGTGTAGTGCAGTATGACAAGGTATGAAAACATTAGATATTTAACGAAAACCAAAGCATTATCGTACTGTGAAGAGATTTGTGGCTGATTCAGAACAAAGATGGCTTTGTACAGATAAAGGCATAATGAGGAAGGTTTCTGTTAGACAAATTCATTGGATTAAGAAAGCAGCTGTTAAAATGCCCTTACAAAGCAGCAAACAGTTATTTGAAGCTGCTGGTGGCTCTGGAACTTCAAGGTGGAGGATCCTCCAGAGGCTTGTGGTGCATGAACCTACTATTCGGCCCCTAACCAGAGCTCACAAGCAGAAACAGTCGCATTGGGCCCAGCCGTATATGAAGATTAATTTTCAAACAGACTTGATCACTGATGACTGCTATGCAACTATGGATGGTCCAGATGGACGCATTAGTGGATTGGTGGTGGATGGCCACCACATCCCAACACGGCTGTGACGTCAGCAATGAGAGCAATGAGAGAGAGAGCTGGTCGGCCCCTTCTGAGTCCCCGAAGGTGTGAAAATGACCTCAGCAAAGTATATGGACTTTCTGACTGATCA